>JAANYP010005621.1:0-14711 GCA_020465985.1 Centrapalus pauciflorus
CATAATGTCTCGTGAAGCTCTTGTACTCGGATCTGAGAACAGACCACCTGTTCTCTATCCTGATGAATACGAACAATGGAAAGCCCGGTTCCTGAAACTCGTCGGAATGCAACCTCTCGGGAATATGATGCTTCAATCAATATCCGAAGGGCCCGTCATCTACTACAGAGAAATTGCTGCCAGACCCGAGGCTGATCCTCCTGTCCTAGCCTCCAAAGTCGAAAGAGAGCCGGCAAATGACGCCGAAAGGGATCGCCAGCATGCTGATAAGAGGGCAGAATATCTGATCTATCAAGCCCTCCCCACTGATATTCTGGTAGGTGTAGACAGTAAAATGTCTGCAAAAGAAATGTGGGACGAGCTGGAAATCCAAATGCTGGGGGCAGATCTTGATGACCGTGCCAAAATTGAAGAGGCAAAGGCAAAGTTTTCAGAATTCCGCGCCAAAGACGGGGAATCTCTGCAATCCACGTTTACCAGGTTTTGTGCAGTCCTTAATGAATTGAATAAACTGCACATCAAAAAGGATCGGGATGACATAAACATCCAATTCTTTGCCGCCTTAGCCCCCGAGTGGCAGCTTGCATGTAGGGCAACGAAGAGAGTCTTGAACATCCCTGAGGTATCTATAAATGTCGTCTTTAAGGAGCTTAAGAAATATCAAGGCGATGTGGATCAACAAAAGCTGATGGCAACTCAATTGGCCTCTCTATTGCTATCAGCCAACACAGGGTTGAAACCAAATGATTCCCTAGCTTTGATCACAAACACGCAGATTCCGACACCATCTTTTGCTCCCGGGTCTTCATCATCTCAGTATAGGTATGCTTCCCCTCCGCGTGAGGTCTATGATGAGGAGGAAGCCACGATACAAGAACAGATTGCCTTGTGGACCAACCGTCTCCAACAACGACGGTTCTCCAACAAGACCAACAACCAACTCCGATATGACACCGGTCCTCGGAGGTACTCCGATGATAGAAGGGATGACAGACGCGATGACTATCGCAGGGACGACTACCGCAGACATGATAGAGACGATCGCCGGTATGATGATAGACGCGACTATCGCGATGATCGCCGTTATGACAGGCGTGACGAAAGGCGAGATGACAGGAGAGAGGAAAGGAGAGAGGACAGGCGGGACGATCGTAGGGATGATCGTCGGGATGACCGCCGGGAAAGGAGGCGTGATGACAGCCGTGAGCACCGCCGGGCCGACAAGAGGCCGGCGGAGAGAAGAGAGGAGAAGCCAAGAGCAGACGAGCCAAAGGCTACTGATGAACGTCTCTGCTACAAATGTGGCAAACCGGGCCACTTTGCTAGGGAATGCAAGAACAATTTTGAGAGAGACGTTGCATATTACGAAAGAAAGCTCGAGGCTGCAAAGACGAAGTCGGATGCATTGGCCCTCGTCGCCCAGGAGGATTACTGGGATGCTGAAGATTCTGACGACGAGGATGACAATGGCAAAAATTGCTATATGGTTGATCGTCAGGGGTTGGAGATTTGTGCTGCTGTCACTGCTGCAAATTCAGACACTGCTGCTGAGGGGAAGACAATGAAACATCCACCAGCATGTCTGATGGCTACAACCGACGATCCCCAATGCTCCACATCCGGCTCAGAGTCCAGCGAGGTATATTCCTATTACATTCCTGCACATGTAAATCAATTATTTGTAGATAATGAATGTACACTACACACACAAATACTTGATCTACAAGATAGATTAAAAGCTGAAACTGCAAAGTGTGTACAGGCGGAACATCAAGCTCATATTTTGAAAGAATCATCTGAATTATATCATGCAAAATGGTTAACTAATCATAATGTTATAAAACAGATGTTGATAGAAAAAGTAGATGTTCAGGATAGGAATATATACCTTGAATCTTGCATGGAAACGCTTTCAAAAGAAAAACTCTCTTTAAAAGAAGAAATTTCTGTTCTTTCAAAACAATTAGATGTGGTAAATATGGAAAATATAGACAGTTTAGAAAAATACAATATGATTGAAGAAGAAAGGATAAGTTTGTACGCAAGAATAAAGACCCTTGACGATGCATTTTTGAAAAGGGGTCAAACAGAACAAACTATCCATTTAAATCAGCCCAAAGAAACTAGGTTTTACTATTCTAAACAGGGAATTGGTTTTAAAAATCCTAAATATTTGGAAAAAGCACAAAATGTCTTACCTGTATTTTATGACATGAATTATATGGGAGCCGGTATTAAATCTTTCTTTTTTGAGTCATCAAAAGAAGTTTTAAAACAAGAAAATGAGAAACGTGTTGCGCGTAAAGATAAAGAAATTTCTTTTCATTATGAAGAACTTAACGAGAGTTATTCTTCTAGAGTACCCACTTTAGAGGAAGATCTCTCGTCAACTTATTCAGAAACTGAATTGAACACTGAAACTAAAAAAATCAAATCCTCAACTTTATATTCCTGCAAAAGTTCTTCAACAACAAATCATTGTTTTAGAAAAGGAATTGAAGTCGTCTCAAGAAAAAGCACTTGATCTTCAAGATGCTCTTTTTAAGAGAGAAGAAGAATTGATAAATCAATCTTTTCAACAAACTGTGGAAGTCACTGTCTACAGAGAAAATTTTGAAATAGTTTCACAACGATTGAAAGATCTTTCAAAACAACAAACACTTTCTCATTCTCTAAAAATTTCATGTATGTCATCAGATAAAGGTAAGGCTACAGCTGAAACTTCTTCTATCTTTGTCAAAGGTGAGTGCACAAATGCTTTCAAGAATGAGGTTTCTAAAAAGACTCAGATGAAATCCAAGTCTTTTAAGAAACCCACTCACCTCCAAAAAGAAAAGTCTGTCAAGTCTAAATCTTCCATACTTACTGACTCTAATCGTTTTGTTCCTACAGATCATATAAGGAGAGTCCCAAAAACCACCATGCAGGATTTTTCAAGTTTTTTTGTGAAGAAGGCTTTGATGCCATGTGAATTTGTTTCTAGAGATAGGATGTCTGTAATCTCTAAAGACAATTTGTGTAACCAAGTGTGTGACAATGTTTGTAATGATGTACCGAATTCTACTATTTCTTTAAAGTACTCTTTCAAGGAGTTGTTTAATCTATGTCCAACTAAATATAGACGACAGGTTCCTGAAATGAATGCTTTTGTGCCTTATCCTGTTAAACGTATTCGGAAAAAGAAAACTAAAAATAGTGCATCATCGGCCACAAACAAAGTTGAGACATGTCTGTTGCCAAGGCCCAAAACCAAAGCAACGGTCAAGAAGGTCTCATCAAGACAAAAACCGAAGGCAATTTCAGCGCCTAAGGTTCCAAAACCCAATAAATCCAATCTTCAATGGATTCCAAAGGGTTGTGCATCTGGACCACACACAAATGCTAGTTGGGTTTCTAAATCTGTACACGTGCCATATAAAACTGGAAATCCTAACAAAAAGGGACCCATATTGAGGTGGGTACCCAAGGTTGTGTGATCTTAATGCAGATGGTTCTTGGTTACTTCTGATCAAGACCCGTGCTTCAAAGAAATGGCTTCTAGTTACCTTAGACTAGGACCCGTTCTTTTGCTTGTCGGTTGTGCTTAAACCGACACGTTTGGCTTCTGTGCACACAGCCCAGGACCCAGTCTTAACTCATCATGTTTTCTGAACATCTCGATTCAGAACACGGTTTGATTGTGAATTAAAAATGGATGAGTTTGAATACATATAGTTTTCATTATATGAATTTATGTGTTTTTCAGGCTATGTCCATTTGGTATATGGATTCGGGTTGCTCCAAGCATATGACAGGAAGAAGAGAATTGCTGTCCAACGTTGTTGAACAGTACTGCGGAACTGTGAAATTCGGGAACAACCATCAGGCTCAAATAAAAGGATACGGGGACTTAGTTCTAAATAATCTGGTCATCAAGGACGTTGACTATGTTGAAGGGTTATCTCATAATCTTTTTAGCATAGGACAGCTCTGCGACAAAAGACTAGAAGTAACATTTAGGGCTAAGAACTGCAGTGTTAAGAACATAGATGGAAAAGAAATCTTGACTGGTTCCCGAAAATCTAACCTTTACACCATTGACGTATCTAAGCTTGTGGTGAAGGATAACATTTGCCTACTATCAAAAGCCTCGTCAAAAGACTCTTGGTTGTGGCATCGAAGATTATCCCATTTGAATTTTGATAACATAAACAAGCTGGCTGCGAAGCAATTGGTCAAAGGACTTCCTGAGTTGCGCTACGAAAAGGACCATCTTTGCGGAGCATGTGAGAAAGGAAAAATGAAACGATCATCTCACAAACCAAAGCCCGAACCATCAACAAAAAGAGTATTGGAGTTACTTCATATGGATTTATGCAGACCGATGAGAACTCAAAGCATAAATGGAAAACGATATGTGTTGGTTATCGTTGATGATTATTCTCGATATACCTGGGTCAGGTTCTTGCGTTCCAAGGACGAGACAGCTCAAGAAATCATTGATTTTATCAAAAGTGTCGAGACCCAACAGCAGCTGTCAGTAAAATCAATCAGATCAGATAACGGCACGGAGTTCAAGAACTCGGTAGTAGAGGGCTTCCTTCGATCCAAGGGGATTCAGCATCAATACTCTGCTGCTAGAACACCTCAACAAAACGGGATCGTGGAAAGTCGTAACCGTACGCTAGTAGAAGCCGCTCGTACAATGCTCACATACTCAAAGCTACCTCCGTTCTTGTGGGCCGAAGCCGTATCAACAGCATGCTATACACAGAATCGCTCCATCATTCATAAGCGCTTTAACAAAACTCCATACCAGCTCTTTTTGAATAAAGTACCATTTATCAAGTACTTAGGTGTATTTGGTTGCAGGTGCTATGTGCTGAATGACAGAGACAACCTCGGGAAATTTAACGAAAAGGCGGATGAAGCGATCTTCATTGGATACTCATCCAACTCGAAGGCGTATCGCGCATTCAATACCCGAACCAGAACAGTCAACGAAAGTGTGCACGTCACATTTGATGAGTTGGCTGAACTGGCACCCGAAGTTGATCAATCAGGACCACGCATTACTCAAATGCCTGGAGACTCATCGAATAACCCCATTTCTTTTTCTTCTTCTGATTTGGTTAATTTATTTGATCCTTTTTATGTTGAATTTTTCGGTCCTAACGCTAGTGTGTCTAATGTTGTTAATAATGTAGGTAATCCTTCCAGTTCAACTGCGCCGCAAAGTTTCTCCACTCCCTCTTCATCAACATATCCTCATCCATCCACATCATCCACCGACACACCCGCAGTTGAATCTACTCCTGTAATACCCTCACATATAATACCAACGATTCTTCCTTCACCTGAACACTCGGAAATTGAACCAGAACCCGTGGTACCATCATTTGAAACCATTGACCATGAATCCTCATCCATTCCCATATTAACCACAGAGGTTCCATCCCAAGCACCCCTTCCACACGAGATCAAATGGACCCGCAGTCACCCAACAGAACAAATCATTGGTGACGTAACAACATGAGTCCAAACTCGTAGGGCATCTGCTAATGAATGTCTATACGCATCATTCTATAGTATGATAGAGCCCGCTCGTGTGGATGAAGCACTGACAGATCCGGATTGGATAGTTGCAATGCAAGAGGAACTCAACCAGTTTGAACAGCTAAGAGTATGGCGGTTAGTTCCCAAGCCAAAAGACCGTACAGTCATCGGAATAAAATGGATCTTTAAGAACAAACGAGATGAAAACGGCATTGTGATAAGGAACAAAGCAAGACTTGTTGCCAAAGGCTACCGACAACAAGAAGGGATAGATTATGACGAGACCTTCGCTCCAGTTGCACGGATCGAAGCGATCAGAATCTTCTTGGCGTACGCGGCACACAAAGACTTCAAAGTGTACCAAATGGACGTCAAGACTGCCTTTCTAAACGGTGAACTTAACGAGGAAGTGTATGTTGAACAACCACAAGGCTTTGTTGATGCACATAAACCTGACCATTTTTATATGCTAGATAAGGCCCTCTATGGTTTAAAACAAGCACCTCGAGCATGGTATGATAGTCTTTCGAATTTCCTTATTTCTGCCGGTTTCTATAAAGGTGTGGTGGACACAACTCTGTTCACTAAAAGGGAAGGCCCACATATAATGCTAGTACAGATTTATGTCAACGATATTATATTTGGATCTACTGACAGTAATTTTTGTAAGGATTTTTCAGCCCTAATGGAGTCCCGGTTTGAGATGAGTATGATGGGGGAAATGAACTTTTTCCTCGGATTACAAGTCAAACAACTTGAGGATGGGATTTTTGTGAACCAGTTGAAATATACTCTTGACATTCTCAAGAAGTATAAGTTAGACTCTTGCACGAGTATCGCAACTCCCATGGCCTCCAACTGTAAGTTAGACACCGATCCTTCTGGGAAAAGTGTCGATAATACAACTTACAGAGGGATGATAGGATCCTTACTGTACTTGACTGCCAGTAGACCGGATATAGTGTTTTCAACATGTCTTTGTGCTAGATTTCAGGCCGACACAAAAGAATCACACCTAACTGCGGTAAAACGCATTTTTCGTTATCTTAAGGGTACACCCGAACTTGGTCTATGGTATCCAAAGGGAACCGATTTCGATCTTACCGCGTTTTCAGATGCTGATTTTGCAGGTTGTAGAGTGGACAGAAAAAGCACATCGGGAGGAATACAGTTCTTAGGCGATAGACCGGTGAGTTGGTCTTCCAAAAAACAGAATTGTGTATCCACATCCACAGCTGAGGCTGAGTATGTAGCAGCTGCAAGCTGTTGCTCTCAAGTGCTGTGGATGAGAACACAATTACGTGATTATGGGTTCTCACTCACCAATATCCCTATTTACTGTGATTCTCGAAGTGCAATTGCCATCTCTTGCAATCCCGTGCAGCACTCTCGAACAAAACACATAGATATCAGGTATCATTTTATTAAAGATCACGTTGAAAAGGGAACCATTGAGTTGTATTTTGTTGGCACGGAATACCAACTAGCGGATATATTTACTAAAGCTTTAGACGAACCTCGTTTTCAGTTTTTAGTATCTCATATCGGCATGTTGAATCCACCTTCCAATTAAATATCAGATATTGTCTTAAATAATTCTATTTCAATCTATCATGATTGAAATTCCTTTATTTTAGAAAAATATCTGTTATTTAAATTTAAGGACTGTGGCACAAAATTGAAACTCAATATTTCCTTATCTGCGCATATTTTTATAATTAATGATCCTGATAAATTGCTGTGTGAATTGTTCATCACGGAGTGGGATGCAAACAATATCCAGGTTTGTCTGTGTTTGTAAGGCTAAAAAGGGTTGTCGTGACTTAAATCTGGAAAAGAAACGGAAAAGAACCGGTATTCATTTGAGGGGGAGTAGATTGTTAGGATTTTAAATTTTATAATTCTGTGTTTCTCTTTATTTCTTTTGTAGTTAAATTTTAAATTTTAGGTTGGTCTTAATTTTTAATTTAATCTTAAGTTTTCATTTAATAGGTTAGAAAATCACAAAAAGATTTTATCTTTCAAATTTATCAAAAAGCCAAAAAGATTTTAGTTTACTTCATTTCATTTTATTTTGATTTCGGAAAATGAAAGAAAATACCAAAAATATTCTATTTTGAAGTCTCATAGAAAATCTCAAAAAGATGCAATACAAATTGGGCCAAAATTTCTTTTTAATTTTGTTAAAAGTCCATGTAATTTAATTTTGTGTGTGTGTTGAGTCAAAACCGGCGGCCCATATACATGATTAAGCGCGGATCCTCTTGACCCGTACCCGACCCGCGCGGATTTATATAGGGGTGGTCAAATGGTCAATTTCTTCATCTTCAAGATATTTCCATCTTTCTTTCTTCTTTCTTCTCCTTCCCTCCCGTCGACACCACCGCCCCAAACCACCATTGTTACCACTTCAAGCTTTTGGAACATCATAATCTTTCGTTTTTCTTGCATTTTCCTTCTTCGGCACTACCAGGTAACATATTTCTTTCTTTATTTTCGTTTTTAACTTCGTATATTGCTTGTTTAATTTTCAAAACTTTTATAGTTTTTATTTTCGGTTTTTATACATTTAGGGTACTGAAATGTGTTATTTTTCTTTAGCTGTAGTTAGATAAAATGTTGAGTAACTTGTTTTAGACTAGGATCTGAAATTTCATGCATTTTTGTTAAACATTTAACTGTTCACGTTTATTTTTGCATGAACATTAACTGCACTCATGCAGTTTCGGGTGTCCGAATTCGGACCACCACCCGAATTCGGATGTCCGACTTAGACTAACTTCAAAAATTTTCAAAAGTACAAACCAAAATTCGGACCACTGTTGATCCGAATTCGGGTCACTGTTGATCCGAATTCGGACCATCAAAGCAGGGTCAAAATCTTCAAAACTTGAATATAGTCTAAGTCTATTCACCTCTGTTCATCCGAATTCGGATGATATCCGAATTCTGTTCCCATCCGAATTCTGGGTACCATCCGACTTCGGACCACTTTCATTCATTCCATTCACATTTCGGACCATCATCCGAACTCGGTTCCTGTTTTCAACTCATCCGAATTCGAACCCCCCAAACATCATTCATGCAACATCCGATTTCGGACTGATCCGAATTCGGTGACACTGTTCATCCGAATTCGGACCATCCGAAATCCACACTTAGGATTTTTTTTTATTTTTCATTTTTTCCATTTCTGCATTTTCATATAAATTAAAAATCACAAAAAAAAAATAGTTCCATCCAAGTGCACCATTGATTAGAGTTAGGATCAGTGTTTGAGTGAAACGGTCTTATCTAACATCGGTCTCTTAACGATTGACTTTGGACTTTATTAGTGGAATTTTATTCTACTAATAAAGACCCGATGATAAACAGATCAGACAATTTCTATTTCACACTCATCTAGACTTCACATCAATGCTTTATCATATCGAGTCTTATGATTCTAACTGTGTTGCACTTTGCAGGAAAATGGACCCCACAATCGTTCTTACCATTCCCCATCCGCCAATCCCGAATAATAACGCTCAGTTACCCGAAGAAGCCATCTTGCCGAGTGCCGAGTTTGTCGAGTTTATCCCCCATAACTGGCAATTCGACGTCTCTATCCTTCCAAAAGAATCCCAAACCCTAGCATTTGACATTCTCACCCGCCATCCCATATATTATGCCCTTTCCACAGCCATCGCCGTTCCCCAGATTTACCTACAACAATTCTGAACAGGCTACAATTCTTAACCGACCCCGAACCTCACTTCACCTCCACCATTGACTGCGTTCCAGTCAAAGTCACAACCACAGCCATTCGTCACATCCTTCGTTTTCCCATCCAAGACTACATTCCCTCCATTAACTCGTTCGATCCAAACCCATCCGTCTCAGAAGCCCTTTCTGAAATTCAAAACCTAGGGTATGACGGATCCCTTACCAAACCATCCGACTTTCGCACCAAGAACCTTCAGTCCCACTGGAGAATTCTCTTCGATGTACTCAACAAGTGCCTGACAGCCAAACATTCGGGTCATGACTCAGCATCGGCCCAGGTTTTAGCCATGTTCGCTGGCTTTGCCTACGACCGACACGTGGACTATGCGGCTTTCATCTTTGAAGAATTAAGAAGAGTCCACGTGGAAAGGAGCACGAAGAAAGGACGCAAGTATGTCCCCTATCAACGATTCCTTCAGCTCATCATACAATACGCCATGGATCAGGACGAAGACATTCATGAGCGTCCAGAAGCTGATGTCTATCCAACCGTCGCTATCCAGAAACTGACTTTGCCTAAAGGGGCACCAACGGTACAGGTAATGAAGATTCCATTATCAACTCTGACAAGGTCAAGGGGTACAGATCGGGTAAGGGACTATATGAGAGAAAACTATCCGGATGAGTCTCAGTCTGAATCGACTGAGACTAACCAGTCCGACGGTGAGCAACATGAGAGTGAGAACGAGGGAGAAAGGATGGAAGTACAACAATCACTGGGTTATGGTGAGAGGGAGGCTGAGAGTGTAAGGGAGGGAGCCGTAGGTGAGACGGCAGAGACGGCGGATTCTGAACGAACCGTCTCTGTTGTAAGGCCGAGGGATATGCAATCTGAGGGTGAACCAAGCCCTATCAGCCGGACACCACCTCATAAGACCGTTAGTCCAGCGGTCGCCACATCCCCAACCATCCACTTGGTTTCCCCTCAAAGGGAAACCACTTCATTACACGGGGATCTTCCACATACGCCATCGCCCTCTCATTCGGAGAGTGGCGGTGTTGAAAGAGGTCACACTCCTCCCCACGTGACCGAACTTCCTTCGCCCACGATTCCATCCCCACAAACAGACACTGTGCACGATGCTTTTGTGGCATCCCCAAGAGCTGCCTCCGTGGCAGCTCCCGAAACTTCCAGATCTGAGCATCCCGTAGTGGAGCCAGAGATGACGGAAGGAAGACCGGGAGTGGCTCAATCTACGCCGTCCACTTCCGGCCATCTCCCCATCAATTTGGAGATGTTAACGGCAGCCTTACGTGCTGCCGGCGTTATCACCCGGGCTGACCTTGACGCCCAAAGGGAGGCAGCCGAGGAACGACATACCGCCCTTCTTTCTCTTATAAAGGGTAAGGGTGTCGGCTCCGAAGCCGGCCCCTCACAAGGATCCCACTCAGTCCAACTACAAATGGCGGAGCTCTCTGACAAACTGGACGCACTCAATCGCCTAATCCTTCAGGTCCAGGAGCAGCTAAATTCCAGGATGGATCGCCTCGAGTCGGCAGTTATTGATCTCCAATGCCGCGCTCAGGCCGAAACCCTCAAAAGAAAACATGACGACCAGGACGACCCTGATCGTCATGAGGGGGAGAAGCGCAGAAAAGTACAATTTGAGGAGCCCATGCTGGGTACAGGGGGAGCAGAGACCGCCGAGGGGTCTGAATTTCAGGGGTCAGGGGAAAAGTCACAGGAAGCTCAGGAGTACATGCTAATTGAAGACGTGCCGATGGTCGAGGGTCCAGCTCCACTGGATCCAATGACAGCCATGGTAGAATTTGAGGAGCCACACGAGAAGGTTGAAATCATATTAGTTTCTGATTCAGATTCTGATACCGAGGACAACCAACCACTTTTAACTCCTAAGCCTGAACCTGACTCTCCAACCAAAAATTCCTCATCCTCTTCCGTCGATTTCCTGAATTCACCACCCAGAGCCCAACAGAAAGACATACTCTCATCCATCCAAGCTCCCCCATCACTAAAAGAATCCCACATTACAGTCAGCCCACCAAGATCCCCAAGCCCTCCACCAGTCCAACAAACCCAACGCTCAGGTCCCTCCCAAACAAAAAGGGTTGACTGCTTCGATGAAACTCCCGAGGGTCCTGGAGTGCACAGAAAAGACGGCCTATTCTGGGTAGACCACTACACGAAAGGAAAAGTTCACACACTGCCGCAGAGCGAAAAAGATCAAATGCGTCAAGAACGGCGGGGGACTATCATAAAGCTTCTTGAAGCTAAAAAGGACGAAATCGAAGAACCCCCCGTTCAAGGCCTGAAAGAATTCCTGCAGAACTTTCCCCCGGAGCAATTTCAGAATCCATATCTAGAAGAAAGATTCAAGATGGTATTCAGAAAGAAACCTGGAGCCTTCAGCAGACGTCTACTCATGGAACTTACAAATGTCTCCAAAGCTGAACAGGCCGAATACTACCAATTGATGCTCCGGGAACAAAGGTCTAAGGTGTCAAAGTCAAAGATTAAAAAACTCAAATCAATTACCATGTGCAAAAGAGCCAAAGTATTCTATCCCTCCTATCAAGTGGAAAGAGAAGATGGTACGGGAGATGACATATTTGAGTATGACCTTGACTACATAAGAGCGGATGACGTTGAGTTCCTTCACAACAGTCTGAAAAATCGAATCAGAAAACGTCTATCCCACATGACAGCTGTAGGTGCCTTAGTTCGAAGCATGAATCGCCGATCGATCATAATGTGCTTAAGAGATTTTCAGATGGCGATCGAGAGTGCTATGGTTAAGGTGGGCCTACGAGCACCAGAACAAGATAGTTTTCTTTTAGCCCACCACCCGGCCTACAGAGTTATACTTAAAGGAGATCCGGGTGTTATTTTTGTGAATCACAAGGGCTACAAAAGGTATATGCGCTTTGAGGATCTACCTTGCTATTCCGATGGTACACTTCGACTGGTTCGAGCTGCTCTCACAAAGAAAGTACAAGATTATGATGCTCAACCAGATCCTGAACAGAGATGCTCACCTACGGAGATACAAAATACACTCAGCGGCATAGACTACCTGAACGAGCGGCTACATACAAGACAAGTAACCAGACGTTTCGATGTCATACTTGGTCTTCGTGAATCAACAGATCATGCGCGAGTTCCAGGACCTCCTAAGTGATCGAAAAGGGGGAGATTGTTAGATTAATTATTTCGATCCTAGGAGTTATTTTGTAATATTTATTAACATTGTAATGTGTCTTGTATTTATTTCTATGTAATATCTTTCTTATGTAATAGTGTAGGGGCCATTGTTGCCAAGTCTTGTAAGTTAATTAAATGAGCCTATAAAGGCTCCTAGGGTTGCTTTTGGAATATACACGGTTGACCTACATTTGAATCTTCTCTTGGAGCCGCCACTGTTCTTCCATTTTCACCAACATTCATATTGTCTTCTTTCTTATTATAAACACATTTATTGAGCTTGTTTCTTCATGTTTTTGATGAGAAAAACGTCAAGGTGCTGAATATATACGGGATTTCATATTAACAGATAAATAAAACAATCATCCGTCATAATAAATTATATCAATCAGAGTACGCTAAATAAGTTTAAGTTACATGCTAAGTCATCAAGGTATCTACCCGACCCTCCAAAGCCAATACAAGAATAATAATGTCTCGGTCTACAAAAGTCAATTGTCTCATTATCGGAAGCCTTACCCTTACCTGCTCCACCTGAAATAAATCCCCACAACTGGGGTAAGCCGTCGCCCAGAGAGTAACAAGATTTAAAAGCATAACAGAACATATGTAAGTATGCATGAAATAGAAATGAATCATGAGTTCAATAATTTCCTACGCGCCCCTCATCCGAACTGACGCCGCACCACTCATCCGAGCTGGTGCTGGTTAAACCGTACAACCCCTCATCCGAGCTGGCGCCGGTTTAACCAAAACTTTGGGGCTAACCGACCCGGCCTACACACAGTAGCGTCGGCGCCCAAATCCACATCGTATAGTACAAGTATGCATACAGAGAATTCACACTTACACATAGGCATAGATTTCTAACAGAAAGGTAGGGTAAATATATCATGTGATCAACATAATCATGAAAATGATAATAACATGGTAGGGTGATACAAATGAAGCGAATATAACAAATATGCATAAACACATATAACTGATCATGCAGATAAATCTGTTACTCACAGTGATACCAATTGTCCTCGGAGCTCGTTTAAAGATAATACGGCCAACCAGGATATCAGAATCCACCACGCTAGACTAACGACCTGATAATAAAGGCATATTGCTTAACCGTCACTATTTTTATTTATCCAAAAATTATAATCCTTGATTAGCCTAAAATTCCAAGGTTCGGGGGGCTAAAACGATAACTATTTATTTATGTGGCAAAACCTTTAAAATTAATTAAACTTTAAGTTTTAGGTTATTTAGCCTATAATTATAGGTAATGATTATGGTAACACAAATAAATGGATCTTTTGAACCGTTTAAGTTTAATAATATTTATTGGTTAATAAGCAACTAAAATCGTTTTATCCAATGAATCCGAGTCATATCTCTATTAAGATTTTAAATGGTGCATTCATCCTATAATTTATAAAAACGATATCGTTGATAAACCCGAAATTACATATCGATAATAACTATCTCAAATTCAAAACAACTAAATTTATAAATCCGTATTACGACTTTATAAGACACTAAAACTAACAATCAATTAAATTTGAGACACCGAAACCATTTGTTAGATTTTAAACTATTAATCAAAAAACATAAAATTAACATGTGAAAATTAATGTATTTTGAAATTAAACTATTGACCGATCACCACTCATGTTAGTGGGTCAATATGGTCCTTAAATGGCCTTCAATTTGCTCTAGCATGAAACGGCCAAAGAATAAATAAACTGTGTGTTCATAGAGGTGAAAATTCCGGCAAACACATCCTTTTCCGACTAGTAGCAACTTTTGGATAGCGACTACCTCATTTTGAGCACAAATAAATTTAATAATCTATTTCCCAAAACAATTTAATAAATTCAATAACTATACATAAATTTAACTTAAGACTAAATGCTCAAACACACTCAAATATCATCATTGTCTATCTTTTTAGATTCAAACTTTCATGGAGTCATTTACAGTGAACCCTCATCAACCATCACAAATAAAAAGAACCCGACTTAAAAAAAAAAAAACCTTCCCTGAATGAAAATGAATAGAAGTATAAACCATTAACAATTAAACTACCAAACATTTGATTTCAATATTAAACCAAGATTTTCATGTTTTTAAATTAGAAATTAAAATACCTTTATAACTCAAAAATGACGAGGAAGAAGAACGGTCCCTTAGGATGGAAATGATAAATAAATAGGTGACCAATCACTACAACAAAATGAGCCTATTGCAACCTTGA
>JAANYP010005622.1:0-13049 GCA_020465985.1 Centrapalus pauciflorus
AGGCGTTCACAGATTCTGACTACGGAGGATGCAGCTTGACGCGCAAATCAACGACTGGAGGTTGTCAGTTCCTAGGAGGGAGACTGGTGTCCTGGCAATGCAAGAAACAAATGTCGGTAGCCGTGTCAACGTGCGAGGCCGAGTATGTTGCTGCTGGTACTTGCTGCTCACAGGTTCTGTGGATACAACAACAATTGCGGGATTACGGTTTGGCTTACACTCAAACTCCAATTAGGATAGACAATCAATCTACAATTGCTATAACTAATAATCCAGTCAAACACAACAAAACAAAGCACATAGACATAAGGCATCATTTTATTCGTGATTGTGCTGAAAAGAACTTAATCAAACTGGTAAAAGTGGCAACAGAAGATAATAATGCAGATCTATTTACCAAAGCGTTTGATAAGTCACGGTTTGAGTATTTAATTCAACTGAATGGAATGCGCAACCCAGAGTAATTTGACCTTAGTAGTAGTAAGTTTATTTTATTGTAGAGTAGTAGTATTTCTTTCTTTTCAGTAATCTGCTAATTTAGGAAAGTTTCTATTTTTAGTAAGTTTCTATCTTTAGTAAGTTAGTAGGTTAGCTTATTTTACTGCTTTTCTTATGAAAAATAAAAGAAAAAAGAGAGAAAATTACAAAAATAAAAAAAAGGAGAATATCAGAAAAAAGAGTTAAGTTTTAGATACATAGGTTTAAAGTGACGAAAATTAGCACCGTAGTTACAGACTCTAAATATTTAGGCTTTCACACATAATGCAACTAAATCCTAAGTGTTATACTTTATTTAGTTTGATGTGTTGGTAGGCATAATACATATAGGGAATCTCAAGGCTAATAAAATATTCTAGAAAAAGTCAAGCGTGTCACTAACTTAGATGTATGACCAATCGGTCTTAATTTTTATATACAAGACATACAAACAGTGAGTCTAAATGAGGCATGCAAACTTTCTGGGGATGTATGGCAACATAAAATACATCTGAAAATGGAAAGAATAGAAATATCATTAAAACTGAGAGTCGAAAACATGCAACTCTGTTGTACGTAAGTACAGACCTGTTGTCTCTGTTTAGATTCGGGTTAGCAGACATGTCGCTTTGTTGTACGTCAGTACAGACCTGTCACCTCTATCTGCTAACTTTAAAAATAAACCTTAAGTCGAACTAAGACACTTTGTTGTATGAAAATACAGACCTGTGTCCGATGTTTGTCTTTTAAAGAAAGTTTGCAAATACCAACAAGTTAGAATCTTTGTCTGTGTGCCTTGATCATAAAAGTATGTCTATGTCTGAGTCACGTACGATAATTTCCTGATAAATAAAAATGCCAAGGGATATTCCGAAATGTAGAATGTTTAAAGGGGTAAAATACCAACAATCGACTAAATAAGTGTGTCACGACAAATAATCAAAGGAATCAAAAATTCCTAAGTGTGAAAGTTTAAGTACTGAAAGTAAGTATCTGACATCGCTATCTGATTGAACCTCTCTTAGACTATACTCATCAAAAATATGTTGTTTAGTATTTAGCTTAGCTTGTAAATTTTTTATAGCTTAAGTCTAGATTAAATTTTTTAGTCAAAATTTTATTTTATTTTATTTTATTTTCTTTTTACCTTAGTTTATTTTATTTTAATTTTACTTTATTTTAGTTTAGTTTGATTTTTACTTAGGGAAAAGGTCAAAAGTTACTGAGGGTGCATTCAAAGTTGGATAAAATAAACAATGCGTGAACTATCTTGAGCTTAGGGTAAAAGAATTGGCATAGTTTATCTGGTTACACAATACCGTAGAAAAAAGTTGGAAAACTTAAAATTATTTCAAAATTTTCGAAATTTTTCTAAGTGTTGGTGGTTTCGAATCTAAGACAGACTCGAATAAGGAGTAATTCGAATCTGTCAGTAGATTCGAATCTATGCTTAGACTCGAGGGTTGGTGGTATAAATAGGTTAATAGTAAAGGTCATTAACTCCATTTGTTTTCGAATCTATACTATCGAATCTGTCAAGGCGATCTCGAATCTATTTTCTCGAGTCTATCGTAATCCTTCTAAACGACAATTTGTCGAGTTTGAAGACTGTGTGTTCGATTCTACTCTTGCATCTAGGTATAATCAACTTGATTGTACAAGATTTATGTAGTTTCATACACAAGTTTAGGCTAAAACATCAAATTTCGAAGTTTTATGGGTCAAAATAGGGTGTTTGCTAAATAACTAAGTTTGGGCCTATAAAATATCAAATTAAAAGCATAAATCAAGGATTAGAACCTAGTTGAACTAATGTATGTGATTTACCAAGTTCAAAATGGTTAAAATCTTGGGTTTTTGTTAAAAAATTGGGCCGACGGGGTTTCGAGTCTATGCTTGGATTTCGAATCTGTTCATGAGTTTCTCGAATCTGTCAATAGATTCGAGATGACCATGATATTCGAATCTGTCCATTAGACTCGAATAGGGACTTTTCGAATCTGTCCATTACACTCGAATATGGACACTTCGAATCTGTTACTTTCGAATCTGTACTTTATTTACTTTGTTTAATTTAAATTTTATTAAACTTGTGGAAATTTAATTGTGTTAGATTTTGTATTTAATCAAGTACAAAATAAAACAAATTTGAATTTAAACAAGTTTATTGATTTTTAATGAGTCTAACAGTTTTGTTTATTGTGCAGATATGGCGGCTCGAGCTTTTATCCCAAAGCATAATATGGTCCTTAATCCTGATAATAATATCCCTGAGGCGCAGGGCTTTCGCCAAGTTTTGGATTTCCTAGCTGAATCTAGGATTAGCTATGCGTTGTATCATAACATTCCAATAGTCATTTCGTATGTACGGCAGTTTTATGACCATTTACAGGTTGATTGTACTGTCACCCCGACAGTTCTAAGAACCAGAATTGCTGGACAGCCGCTAGTCTTCTCTGCAGATATGTTGCGACAGGTTCTGCAGTTAGGAACACAGGAACAGGAGGACGGGCCTATTGACTTCCCGTTAAGTATTAGGCAGACCGCGTTTCTGAGGATGGGATATAGTTTGGATGTTGCGAAGTCATCATATATGAAGAGTGGCCTGATAGGGCAGTGGAGATTCTTGGTGCACGTTTTCATGGTTTGCTTTGCGCCGAAGAAGGCTGGATTTGACTACATAGTGTCAAAGATCCAATCTGGGGTTGTTGCACTGGTGTATAATCGGAAGTTCAGCTTCTCACAAATGTTCTTCTCGGAGTTCGTCCATCAGCTTACGGCTCCTGAAAGAGAAAGGTTTCTGCTGTATCCAAGATTCGTCATGATGTTGATAAGGCACTTCTTGCCAAATTTGCCACAGTCAGATGACTCTCTGAGCGTTAATGTTATGGACAAACGCATTTTTGCTGACTGTTCCTCACATCGAGGAAGATTAGCTGTTTCGGTGGCGCGTCCATTGTTTGGAGCGATTGTGGATAGGGAGTTTCACGCCCCGGGAGATGCCAACTGGGCAGGGGTCGTTGAGATTCAACCACAGCAACAACAACAGCAACATCAACAACAACAACAGCCGCGTGCTCAGCCGCGTGATCCAAGACGCCGACAGAGACCAGCCGCGAGTCAAATCCAGACATCCAGGTCTTCTACGAGCGAACAGCCCCAAGCACAGGAAGCAGGGCCTTCAAGTGCAGTTCCCGAATCCGAGCAGATTGCTCAAACACTGGAGGAAATATGGGCATCTGGTCCCCATGCCAATGAAGATGTTGCAGCAGCATTAGTGGGTGAGCTGCTTAGTCCCCCAGAAGATGAAGATGATGTATTTCGGGATGTAGAGGAATATGAGCCAGAAAGGGCAGATGAAGGCTTAACATCTTCAGAATCCGAATCAGAATCAGAGGAAGTTCCTGAACCAGCAGCTGCAGATCCCGAAATTCAAATTGGAACCTATGGATCGAGGTTGATTGTGAATGAAGGAGGTTCGAGGAGGCGAGTGGACAGGGAATCTGAGGATTCAGATTTTGAAGAAGAGGAGGTTGCTCCGTTGGTGAGGCAAAGGGCCAAACGTCACAGATTCATGCAGGGGACATCATTAGAGTCCGATGCACAACCTCAGCCTCAAACCCAAACCCAACCACAAGCCACAGCTCCACCATCACCGCCACCTCAGCATCATGAACCATACATTCCACCACCATTCATCCCATCTCCCATTCAGTCCATTCCATCTACGTCAGCTGCATATACTGAAAATCAAAGATTCATGCAACTCAAAGGACGCGTTGACTTTCAGCATGTTCAAATCATATCCCTTACAAAAGCTGTTGGTGAGCTCCAGGAGCATAACTCTATTCTTGACAAGGAGAATGCAGAATTAAGAAAGATTGTGGAGACTGTAAGAGACGAAAACACAGAGCTAAAATCGTTTATTGCTGATCAGTCTTCAGAAATCAGATCAATGAGGTCCCTCCTTGAGCAACTGATGAAAAATCTACAAACTCAGGGGGAGACAAGTTGTAAGGATCAGGAGGTACAGCGAAGAGATGATAACGAAGGCAATGATCCCGGTGCAAATAAAGAGAATGAGTCTGTAGATTTTCCTGCAGCTCAAGCTACACAAATTCAGGGGGAGCCTAGTCAAGGCGAAGGAGAAATGGGTGAGGCTAGTTCATCTAAACAACCTACGGACTTTGAAATCAGTGAGATGATTGACGCGCTCATGGATCTCGATGATGATCCTCTGGATGTAAGTTTTGATAATGAAGATGAAGAGCTGGAGGAAGGAGAGTTTGTGCCAAAAGAGGTAGTGGACTGGCAGTCAGATGATGAGGTAGTCGCTGATGAGGATGATGAAGCTGATGAGATAGTTGTGCAGCAGAATCCTATTACCGATACCTACATGATTGATGGAAATAGAATTGTCAATGTAGATATAGTAAATGCTGCATTGAATCCTCAGCCATCGACAGAAGAACCTGCAAGAGAACTAACTAATGAAGAAAAACGAAAACTATGGTTCAGGGCTGAAGAGAAGGAAGTAGCAATTAAAAAGACAATGAGAGTGCCAGGTACTGGGAAGTTGTCTGAGCGAATTTTAAGCTGGTTCTTTGATAGAGATCTGTAGCTATTTGTAATTAAAAGGAAAGACGGGCTTCAGTACATGAGGCGAACATTAAAAGCATTCAACTCCCTGCCAAAGATCGAAATCACTGCGCTAGCATGGAAAGATTTGATAAACATTGGCAATGATCCCTATGCGAGCGTAATTGAAAGAATCATAAGAAAGGAGGGGAGATCAAGGAAATTCGAGCGTTTGAATCCAAGGGTCGGGAGAAGAGTAGAGGATCCGTCACGTATTGATCCTCTAACTGGACGACCTTGGATGAGGATTCACTATAAGCCGGCTAGATGTCTTAGGAAGGTTCCTCTCAAGCCGATGCCACAAAATATTCTGAAGAATCTGAAGTGGTGGTATGCTGACACGGAAACTGGGGAAGCGGTCATGGAAGACTTAGAAGAAAATGTTATTCTTAGAGTCTACGACCCTCTTCACCTGGTAAACCTCTCCAAAGATGATCTTCACATTTTGCATGCCTGTAAGATCTCAAGTGATACACATATGGACGGTGAAGCTAATAAGTATGAAAATGTAGTCAAGGTATGTGTCGAGAAAGGTTTGTATGCTGGTAGTATTTTGAATCAATAAATAAACAAAGTTTTTAAGTCAAATGTGTGAATTATTAGAAGCTATCGTCAAGGGGGAGTCTGTTGGTACATCCTGTGTGACGATAGCAGTCTAAGTGATTCTGCATAGTGATTTTAGCAAGTATGTGTTAGATATGTTTATATGTGCTTGACTGTTATTGATTGTGTGTTTGAACTTGATGTAACATATTACAAGAAGTTCAAACATAAAGGTCAAAGATTATCTCAAGCATAAGTAAAACATAAGTTTCATCACTTAAGTGTTTAAGTGTATTGGCTAGATTCGAATAGGTAAAGGAAGACATTCGAATCTGTGATAGATTCGAATGTATCCTTAGATTCGAATGAAGGCTAGATTCGAGAGTGTCCTTGTGGACAGACTCGAATGGGCCTTGGGCCAGATTCGAGTTTGGCCCACATCAGACTCGAATCAGGGTCTATAATTAGGGATAGACTCGAGTCATTAGCAGACTTTTAGCAGAATTCGTGAGGAATTAAGCAAAAGGCGATCTCGAGTTTATCAGCTAGGTGAGTGCCGTTTCGGAGAGAATTAGTTCGTAGGATCGTTCGTGTGTCGTTCGTTCAGCGTCTAATAGTCTCCGTGTTCCGTTGGTTGAGAGTTGTCCGTCTAACCGTCAACGAGGATTCCGCACTCATTCACGGATCCGCGTCTAGATAGATCTTGCAGTCGTAGACCTTACACCAAGTGTTTGATAAAATGTCTAAATGAAATCTTTTTTTTGTTTCAATGTGATTTTGATATATTTTATCATGTAATCTATGTAGAATATATGATATTTGACATTTTACACGACATTCTACATAGATTGCATGACATTCTACGTAGATTGCATGCCATTCTACGTAGATTGCATGACATTCTACGTAGATTGCATGACATTCTACGTAGATTAAATGTCATTCTACGTAGATTAAATGTCATTCTACGTAGATTCCATGCCATTCTACATAGATTGCATGACATTCTACGTATATTGTACATAAAATATGTTCGTCGATACTCTACATAGAATATGACATATTCATTTTCAATGTTATATAATGAAGATTATTTGTAAAATATTAGATATATATGAATGTAATAGTTATTAGATGTTTTACATTATAATCTACATAGAATATATATGATATAAGTCTAGTTGTAAAAAATCACACATAATCTATGTATAATGTTATGTTTCTTATATATTTCATATATTTTTTTGTTTCTTATACGTTTCTATATCTTTTTATGTAAATGTACATTAACATTCGATGTGTTTTTGGTATATTTTACATGTAATCTATGTAGAATATATGATACTTGACATTCTACATGACATTCTACGTAGATTGCATATCATTCTACGTAGATTGCATATCATTCTACGTAGATTGAATGTCATTCTACGTAGATTGAATGACATTCTACGTAGATTGTACATAGAATATGTTCGTTGATACTCTACGTAGATTGCATGTTATTCAACGTAGATTGAATGTCATTCTACGTAGATTGCGTGACATTCTATGTAGAGTATCGACGAACATATTCTATGTACAATCTACGTACATTGGACAGATTAATTTTCCATATTTTATAATTAAAATTATTTGTAAGATATTATATTTATAATGAATGTAATAGTTATTAGATGTATAACATGATAATCTATGTTGATTACATGACAATCTACGTAGATTACATCATAATCTACATCGAATATAATACAATACTACTTGTAAAAAATCACACATAATCTATGTAGAATGTTATGTTTCTTATATATTTAATATATTTTTATGTTTCTTATACATTTCTATATCTTTTTATGTAGATTAACATCACTATTCAATGTGTTTTTGGTATATTTTATCATGTAATAATCTACGTAGAATATATGATAATTGACATTCTACACGACATTCTACGTAGATTGCATGCCATTCTACGTATATTGCATATCATTCTACGTAGATTGCATGTTATTCTACGTAGATTGAATGTCATTCTACGTAGATTGAATGCCATTCTACGTAGAATGCATGTCATTCTACGTAGATTGAATGCCATTCTACGTAGAATGCATGACATTCTACGTAGATTGTACATATAATATGTTCGTCGATACTCTACATAGAATATGACAGATTCATTTATCATGTTTTATAATGAAGATTATTTGTAAGATATTAGATTTATAATGATTGTAATAGTTATTGGATGTTTTACATGATAATCCACGTAGATTAAATGATAATCTAAATATAATATAATACAATACTATTTGTAAAAACTCACACATAATCTATGTAGAATGTTATGTTTCTTATATATTTCATATATTTTTATGTTTTTTTATATATGTCTATATCTTTTTATGTAGATTAACATTACTATTCAATGTCTTTTTGGTATATTTTATATCAGTTGCATACCAAGTGTTTGATAAAATGACTAAATGAAATCTTTTTTTTTGTTTCAATGTGTTTTTGATATATTTTATCAGGTAATCTACGTAGAATATATGATATTTGACATTTTACACAACATTCTACGTAGATTGCATGTCATTCTACGTAGAATGCATGACATTCTACGTAGATTGTACATAGAATATGTTCGTTAACATATTCTATATAGAAAAAAAATATTCTATATAGATATATAAAATTTCTATATAAAATACGTTATTTTTTTAGCAATTAAATAAATTTCTATATAGAAAAAATAATTTTTTTTATAAAAAACGTTTTTTTACTTTAAAAATCAATTATAATGAAAGAAAAGTAAAATGAAAATGAAAAAAAGTAAGAGAGAGAAAGAGAAAATGCAGATTTTTTTCTTCCAAATATACCCTTTGTGAATTCAAATTTCATGCAATTCATACAACATAACACAATTCATATGAACAATTATCAATGAAACACATTATATTGAATGATTAAAGAGAGAAATATTACATTGGTGTTCTTGGCTTTCTTACAAAGCAATCATTCTTTTCTCTCTAATTCCAGCCGTGTATTTTTGTGTAATCTGAGATTCCTCTTTTTTATATACAGTACACAGATACCTCTTTTTATACTTAATACTCAAACTTTGAGTATTTACAATCCAACCCCTATACTATTGAGTAATTACAATTATATACAATATAATTGTTTCATCTCTATTACTTATTCCCAACATTCTCCCCCTTAGAGATGAACACAATTATTAAAAGTAATATTCATTTCAGCTCTACAAATATTGTCCCTAACAATCTCCCCCTTAGAGATGAAATCAATATTCCGATAAAAGATCATTTCAGGGACTTTTTCGTGAATATTCTTCTTTTCTCTGATCTCTGAATCTTCTTCTTTTCTTTATTTGTCTCTCTCTGATCTTCACAACTCTTCTTCTCTGATCTTCTCTTTTCTTGTATTTTCTTGTGAGTACACTCCCCTTAAATCATGAATAGTTTTTTAATTCTCTTCATTGAATCATGATGTAGCAATTGTCTTCAGTTGATTTCAAACTACTCAACAGTTGTTTCTGAAATTCAGCTTTTCTCCCCCTCATAATGATCATAAAAAAAATTATGAACATCATGCAAAAACTTCAGAAACATTAATTCAATGAAATTACAGTAGAAGAAATACAACAACAATTACAACTCAGAAATTATTACAAATTGATTTTCTCCCCCTTAAACTGACATCTCTCCCCCTATACAAAACAGATTTATCTCACCCCCTCAAAAAGTTCACTCCCCCTCGAATTGATATTATATCTTTTTAGAACAAAACAAAGCTTTACAACTTTGGGGAAAATGAAACACATTCATTTTGTGAGAAAACAAGTCCAGGTCCACATAGGATTCCTGTTTGCACAATAGACAAAATCTATGTGACCTACTTTCAGCGCTGGCGTGATGTTAACACTGGTAGGACTTCCAAATAGTCATCGTGAAATCCTTTATCATGAAAGAATCACTCTTATTTGTTCCGGCTTAGTCACTTTGGACTAGCAGTTTATAGTCACGCAGACTGTTAGACTCGATGTGTCCTAAAAGTGTATATAATTAGCTCTAGACACAATGTGCATCAAATGAAATTGGAGACCGGAGCAACTGTCTTCCTTGTTCCAATATCAATAATATCCAAATGATATATCGATAGAAATGTGTTATATCTCCGTGATTATTGAAACAGAAATCTTTTGAGAGATAACTGAGTAGTTGGTGGGATTAAGTGCATGCGTCACTGGGTCCATGACGTCTTTTTCAATATCAAGTCGCCTAGGGCTTGATAGATTATTTGGTTTACCCAGCAGACACAGTGTAGGATAGGATTATCTTTTCTTCAAATCCTTTCTCAACTCTCAGCTCTCAGCATTTTTTTTTCAACCTAGCTCCCTCCGGCTCACTTTTCAGAATTAAATTCAGTCAGCTTTAAACGAAAAGCATGATCTGATGCACCACCATCGCCTTTTAATATCCCTCTCATTTACATTTTACCTCTGCTCGACCCTGTCAGTATCCCGTGATAACTGACACTTCTCAACTAATAAACCTAAAGAACCCTCACCCACACAAACTATAGATGGTTTGCTCCTTGGGTAGGTCTTCCGGATCTGGTTAGACCATAGAAGCGAAATTTATGCCTATCACTCAGATTGGTGCATAATCGAAGTCAGCAAAAAGATTTTCAGCTTTGAAGCTCAAGGGATATCAGAGAGATTATATTCAAAGAATATGGGAGATATCATAAAAAAATAGAAAATCTGATATATGAAATGAAAAGAACCAGATTTTCTTGAAAGAATTAGCACTTGGGAGATAACAAAGAGAATCCATTATAAATTGGAAGCATTGTAATAAAGAGAATCTCAGAAGAAATGAGATAATGAACATCAAAGAGATTAGATCAATTAATCTCAATGAAATATTCAGAGAATCAGAAAAAAAAATTTCTTTTCAGCTCAAAAATTATTTTTATGTGTGAATCAAATATTTTCGTGAAAAAATCACACACAGTTTTGAAAAATGTCATCGTCAAAGTGCATATGAAACTCCCCCTAGAAATAAGCACACACAGTTAGTCAACTCAGAGAAATTAAATCAGGAGCAAAAAATTATAAAAATAAAACTCCCTCTAAATTAATGCAGCTTCAGAGTTGAATTCAGGGCAGGAATTCCAGAAATATTTGTCTTTCAGACTCGGGTTCTAATCTGAAGTGATTAGAAGCCATTTGTCGCATAAGCTTGGGTTTCAGTCTGAAGTAACTGAAAACCATTGTCTCTGGTTCATTGAAGTCCGGGTTCTAGTCTGAATTTAACTAGAAACCAATTTTGAGTTGAAGCACGGGTCTTGACCTGAAGTAATCAAGAGCCTATTGAAATGAAGAACGGGTCCTTATCTGGAATGATAAGAAACCTATAACCTGCAAAATTTAAGATGTCTTTGGTATCCAAACAGATTTGGATCCAGACTTGTTAGCGCTCTTGGGTACCCATTTCAAAACAGGTTTTGGTACCCACTTGTACTTGGGTTTAGGTACCCATTGCAAGTTATAACTATCAGCTTCTCTTTCAAAAGCAGAAAACAAATTTCTTTGAGTATGTGAAAATTGAATATCTGAATTTCTAAAGAAACTTGAATTTGAATGATCAGACTTTTGCGAACTCTTCTTTTTGAAAAACTGTCCGGTTCTTGCCTGTTTCTGATAATACTTGGTATTTTTCTGTGAAAATGTTTTCTGATGACCAGTATTTTCAGAAACTTTAAGAAAATTTGACTTCGAAGATTCACCGGTGTAAATCTTGACCGGAAGTTGTTCAACAATTTTATCTTTGCCGCTGTGTATCTTTAACAGATACTTAAGTTTAAGATCTGAAGAAGAATCAAACTTAGCAGAGTTAGTTAGATTCACTTCACTTTCAGAAGACAAACCAGAGTGATCAACATTGGATTTTAAACACACTGAAGAAGGGGTCTTAACCTTTGACTCAGTTGATGAAGTAAACACATGTAATTGTTTTGTAAGATGAAGTATCTGATCTTCCAAACTTTTGATAATGACTAAATTTGAACTTCTGTCATGATCAAATGATTGGTAATCAGATTTAAAAGATTGTTCTTTGATTAAGAACATTTGTCTTTCATCTTTAAACAATTCAGATTTTGATTTAAAATCTTGTTCTTTAAGTAAGAACTCATGTCTTTCCTTCTCAATCAAATCTTTAGTTAAAGACAACTCTTGTTGAAGAGCAAAAATTTCTTCATTTTTGTTTAAAATACAATTCTGATCAGTTGGTTTTGTCTTACAAAGTGTATCTTCAAGTACCTGAACTTTCTTGTAAAGATCAGATCTTTCAGGCAAAAGATATTTCAGTTGAGTTGCATTCTGAAAATTTTCTTGTTTCAGCTCATCAAGTTCTTTAAGTAATTCAGATATTTTCAATTGATGAGCACAACTCTCAGAGTTTTGTTTTTCTTTTAAGTTTTGAATTTCTTCATTCAGTATTTGTACGTCACGTAACGCCAAATGTTTATCAGTATTTAACTGAACGAGAATGTCGTAATTGTTCTTACGAATCTTTTCAGATTCAGTAAGTTTGACAATCAGCTCAGACTTTGAAAATTGTTCAAACATCATTATGAATTGCAGAAAAATGAACTTCCAAGATCTTTTATGGACTTATGAAAATTTGAATGAATCTTGATTGAATAAAACTGAATCTTGAATGATTAATTTGTTAAAAATCAGCTCTGATTTGACTTTTTGACGTTGAAATTTTAGATTTTCTGCAGAAAAATGCCCATAACTTTTTTCTGGAGTGGAATTGGGCCTCGAAAATTTACCGAACTGGCTACACCTGTTCTAGAAATGTAGATCTCTTTCAAGCTTCGATTTGGCGTATGGTAGGCCTTCTAACGATGTTCCAGTCAAAAGTTATGGTGAATTTAAGCAGCAAAGGTCAAATACTCAAAACTCGAATGATATTGGATGAAACTCGAATGTATAAGAATCAAACTCGATTGATGAAGACTCAAACTCGAATAAAGAATCACCAAACTCGAATGAATAAGTATAAAACTCGAATGATTGAGTATGAAACTCGAATTATTAAGGTTGAAACTCAATCAAAGAACGATGAAACTCGAACTATAAATGATCAAACTCGAATGATGAATTATCAAACTCGAATGATATGATATGCAACTCGAATGAAGTTATGTTAAACTCGAATGAAATGGAAATTAACTCGAATTACAAAGAAGTGAAACTCGGTCAATGCTATATGAAACTCGGTCAATGAAGTATGAAACTCGAATAACAGGGATCAAACTCGGTCAAAACACTAAGCAAACTCGAATGAATATAG
>JAANYP010005624.1:0-274924 GCA_020465985.1 Centrapalus pauciflorus
CAAATTCCACTTTGACAACTTGGCTAGAAAGAAATTTCATGATGTTGCTACTAGAAGGCTTGCCAAGGAAGCGATTGTCAAAGCTGTTCCCATTTCAAGAAAAGGCACACAGTGGAAACTTCAGATCACCAGGATGGGTGCAACAGGCCCTGAAATGGAATCCTACGATCACACTGATGTTGCACAAATGGGATACAGGGAATGGGTGGAACTGGCAGTTGCCCTGAGCCAGTCTAAGTCAGAAACGGCTAAGACTATCAGGGCATACATCAAGAAGCTGATGGAAAGAGTAAGTGAGCTAGGCCTGATTCCAAAAGAAGTAAAAGAGGGTGTCTCTGTGACAAGCCCCAAAATAAAGGCCAGAAGGACAAAGAAGGATACAGAGATGGAGGTACTCCTCGCGCAGATTGAACAGGGCGACTATGCCCTTGAAATAAAAGGAGTTGATTATAGTTTGCCTAAAGGAATAGAGTTTGAGGATGGCAAGATTATAGAAGAACCTGAGCTGGGGGCATTTTTTGTAGATCCCCTAACTCAGAAGAAGTGCTTCCAAAGAGCTTCAGATCTATACAAAGTTGATCTGAGACAACTTACCGCCTTCAGACTTGCAGTTTCTTTCAGGCAGTCTAGCAAATGGAGAGTAGCCATCTGGGAACAGCTCAGAGGCTTCTATGAAAGAGGGGAGCTCAATGATCCCAAGTTCATGATTATCAGGAGTGAAATTGAGGAAATTGAGGATACAATGGAAGAATTGGAAAGAATGGTTCAGGATCCTTCTCTACTGATATGAAGTCCATCTACCATCTGGGTAGGTGAAGAATGGAAGCTGTCCATCAGTTGGACAGGCTTGCCATTATTTGCTTCCAACTCAAACAGTCCAAACATCTTGTACATTAGTTGTACATCCTGTACATTAGTTGTACATTATTACATAAGTTGTAATTTTTGCTTTTACATTAGTTGTAAAATACATTAGTACATTAGTTGTACTCTTGTAAGAACATGTGTTGTTCTAGTATAGTCAAGAATCAGTGTATATATAAACTGATCTTTTACTTTTACTGGTACATGTTGTAATTTTATTTCAGCAAATATACTGTAAAAATATATAGTGATTTTTGACAAAACCAGCTTGGACTGGTTATTGCAAATAGGGGGAGATTGTTAGGCACAAAAAGGCCTCAGTCAAACCTGTTCTATATCTGAGGGGGAGATTTTATAATCAAACCTGTTGATACATTTGAAGGTTGAATTTAAGGCCTGTTATATGCCTTATTGAAACCTGAAAATGATTTGCAATATCAGTCTAAAGCTGGTCTATATGTTGCATGTGTTGCAACCAAGACAGTTTGTCCAAGCTGCTCAGTCTGCTGATCAGGCTGGACATAAACTGTCTACGCTGCTCTACACTGTTGAGCAGCTTGGGCATTTTTAAAGTGTTCTGTTCTTTGTGAACGAACCTGGTTCTTTGTGAACAGGGGCTAAACACTTTTATGGAATGTGGTTCCAAGTCATCATGTATTGTTTTTGACTACAAGATCAGTTTACAAAGTCGAAGACAAAGTGGAAAACAGAACTGCTCAGCCTGCCCACGCTGTTCTGTAACATGAAGACAAAAGGATATTTGAAAAAGGGTGACAGACCTTTTTCTTATATCAAAATAGGCCTTTACAGGGAAGAAAGACTCAAAGTTGACATTCCTAAATTAGTTAAAGGCAATGCAACAGTAGACAAAGTAAAAAGACAAAAGTTCTACACAGGTGAAGACAAGTCTGCTTTTCAGAAAAGTGCAGAAAAGGTTATGTTGTCTTTTCAACAAGACTTTTCCTTTTCATTCTGTCCAATGAAGATGTTTCTCTGAGATCCTCTAAGTGAGTATAAAAGGAAGCTTCTAAGGTCAGAAAAAGATGTGAAGAAAGCTAAGTGCTTAAAACCAAGAGTGAACGTGCAAGTGTGATCTTCATGCATGCAAGTCTTCTGTAAACCAGCATCTGTGTGTCTAAGCTTTTTTACCTAAGCTGTTCCTTAAGTCTTGTAAACACAGTGAGTGCTTCTTAGTGAGTGTATTCATTGTATACTAGTCCGAGTCTGTCTTAGACTAGTAAGCATACTGTTGTATCTGTCATCTCAGCTAGAACTATTCCGCATTCAAGCTTGTTTGTAATTAACAAATTGTTGATAATACATACAAACATTGAGAAAAGAGTGTGTAGTTTTTAAATTGCTGTATTCACCCCCCCTCTACAGCTTATAACTATATACTTTGGGAACCTCTCGGGACCTACATTGTATAGTTCTAGTACTTTGTCAAAATATATATATACTTAGAAGCTATCGTCAAAGGGGAGTCTGTTAATGCATCCCTGTGTGACGATATCAGTCTAAGTATAGATGATATTTTGTAATAGTCAATTAGTTCGTAATTGCATATTAATACGTGTTTGATATATGTTTCTTATATGTTTGATATACGTTTGATATTGATCGTATATATGTTTGAACTTGGTTGTAATTGATGTTTTACAATAAGTTCAAACATAAGTTCAAAGATAAGTTCAAACATAAGTTCAAAGGTAAGTTCAAACATAATTTCTAGAACAAGTTCAAAGACAAGTTCTAGAATAAGTTCAAAGCCCATGGTTCGAACTTATGGTGGACAAGTTCGTGGGCTTGGGCCCTCTAGAACTTGTCCAAGTCAAGTTCGAATCTGAATGTTATATTAAGAGTTAATCCGTTTTAATTAACAACTTTTGCAGAGAATTAAGGCTGAAGACGATTATGAACTTGCAGAGGTTTTCGTGTGTGTTCTTGGAGAGAATCACGTGTCGGGGCGTTCCAGTGTGCGTCTATCATCGTGTGTGTCTCCGTGTTCCGTGTGTGTGATCTATCCGTCAAACCGCTAACGAGAATTCTTCACTCGTTGGACGGCTTCGCGTCGAGATAAGATCCGTAGGTAGGCGACCTTACACAAATGGATACCACATTGTTCATAAAGAAGGTGAATTCTAATATCATGCTTGTTCAAATTTATGTGGATGACATAATTTGCTTCTACTAATGAGCAGTTATGCATGAACTTTTTACTACTCATGAAATCAAAATATGAAATGAGTATGTTGGGTGAACATACTTTCTTTCTAGGATTACAGGTTAAACAAACCTCACTGGAATTTTCATAAATCAAAGAAAGTACACTTTAGATCTTTTGAAAAAGTTTAAATTTGATCAAAGTTTTCCTGTCAAAACCCCAATGGCAACCAATGTAAAGTTGGATGCTGATGCTAGTGGCAAAGCTGTTTCAGTAACAGCTTACAGAGGCATGATTGGGAGCTTGCTATATTTAACTGCTAGTAGACCAGATATTATGTTTGCTACCTGCTTATGTGCTAGGTTTCAAGCTGATCCTAAGGAATCACATCTACCTGCTGTAAAAAGAATCTTCAGATACCTTAAGGGTACACCAGTTTTGGGTCTTTGATATCCCAAAGACTCAAGTCTTGAGCTAACAGGATATTCAGATTCTGATTTTGCAGGATGCAGGCTAGACAGAAAAAGCACGACAGGTGGATGTCAACTCCTTGGTGGTAAGTTGATCAGTTGGTATAGCAAGAAGCAGAACTCAGTTTCTACTTCTACTGCTGAAGCTGTGTATATTGCTGCTGGAAGCTGCTGTGGGTAGATTTTATGGATGCAGCATCAACTTGAAGACTATGGGCTTGTATATAGGAAGACTCCTATTCTGTGTGATAATACAAGCGCTATAGTTATCTCCAACAATCTAGTATTTCATTCCAGAACCAAGCATATAGAAGTCAGACATCATTTTATCAGGGATCACATTGAGAAAGATAATGTGGAGGTAAGCTTTATTTCCACAAATGAACAGCTTGCAGACATTGTCACCAAGCCTCTTGATGAAAACAGGTTTCATTATCTTGTAAGCAAGCTAGGCATGTTAAATAAAAGTGACTAAGTGTCCTTAATGTTTTAAGGCATCATATGTCTCAAACTACTCAAGTTTCTCATAACAGCTTAGACAGAACAGGCTATGCATGTTCTTCACTTAGCAAATTTCTGAAAGCTTGGACAGCTTGAGCGTAAAACAGGTTTGATAACATCGGTTTTCACTTCGAACCTGTTCTGTTGATCAAATCTCTAACATGCTCACTCTCTCAATCTGTCATACAAGACTTTGTTTTGTAACCTGATTAGCTAATGAACATAACTTGTTCTTATATAGCTGCACAGGTTGAGTAAACAGCTTGAGGAATGAACAGTTTGTGATGAACCCTGCTCATCAAAGGTTTGACCAACAGCTTAGAACATTAGCTTTAATTACCTTTCTTCATAATTAAGTTACTTAATTTCTGTATTTATTTAACTTAATTACCTATGGATAATGTGTGTTAACGTGTGTTAGTGACTAAAAGGGTTTAAGTGATCTGACAACCATTCTGACATGGACAACCGTTCTGTTTTCCTTTAAAGAACATTTCAAATCAACCGCCCAAACCTTTCTCTCTCCTACCCACTCACATTCGAATCCTATAAATACCCCATCTACCGTTTCATCTTCTTTTTCCTCTACTGCTACTATAACTACCGAAATAAACCTAAATCGACTAAGTGTCCAGTACTAGTATTTCCACTATTCCAAAAATGGGTGAGCAGGTACATCAACAAGGGGTTGATGTACAGGGTAACCTTGAGATGAGAGAGAAGGCTGAAGAAGTTGTGAGGGGAGGTGAGGGAGATTCTGATTCTAAAAGAACTTTATCAAATATTCAAGAAGGAGGAAATGTGGGTGAGGATAATGATGATGATGATAATGATGGTGTTGATGTTGCTAGCGCAAGAATTGAACAATCTCAATCTGAGCGTTTACGTGTTACAAAAGTTGATGAGGTGGTGAGAGTGAGAGTGAGTGTGAGGGAGTCCCTCACCACAGAAAGTCGGGTAGCCACATCTGCTGTTAGCTCTCCTTTGAGAGTTGACATTGAAGCAGCCAGTACCCCACTGGTGACTGCACAATCCACCAGCCACTCATCTCCTTCTCAATAAGAGATGTTTTATTTCATCACGGGGATTATGCACATGATCTATCCTGGGATCATTCGGATCCTATGGATATTGAAACAAGTACACAGTTGACCAGTGTACATTTCTTCAAGCACAAGTCATAGATATAATACACGCTAGGACACTAGAGTCGGTTTCATGCGTTGAAACAAGTACAGAAGGACTCCGTGTCCATGTAGCAACAACTATCGTGTCAGAAGCATTCGTTTCTCCGTCACATTAAGTAGTTGGAAGTCTTACCAGAGACACGTCAATGAGAACTCTGAATGTAGGCCACGCAGATGTACTTTTTACAAGTCCAATTGTCGTGACAACTGGAAGTCTAAGTGATCGAGGAGTACTGAGACAAGTGAATGATGTAATTTCTAGAGTAACTGCACAAAGGAGCACACAATATGCAGAGATGATGAGCCAAATACTTAATATTCAACGATTATTGAAATGCAAGGCTACTGCTGAAGTTGAAGAAGACGACAATGGTATTTCAAATAATGAGTTGAGAGATTATTGTGTGGAGCAGTTTAATGCTATGAATGAAAGGATGTCGGCATTGGAGAATACAGTTGTTAGTGCTCTTGGTTTGTTATCTGAAAGGTTCTCCATCCTTGAACAAACTTGCAAATCCCAAGCTTCAGGATCTAAGACAATACATGAGGACAATGATGACTCCGATGATGCTCCTCATGAAGCGGAGAAGTGGAGAAAGCTTGGTGAATATGTGTTGCAGCTTGTAGTTTTTGAGAAGAAAGACACTGAAGGAGGAGGTTCAGGAGAGACAGGAGGTTCAAAAGATAATCCAGTTGATGCTCAAAGTGAGTTGGGATTGATTCTTTATGAAGATGTTCCAATTCCTTTAGGTGTGCAATCTGGTGTTTATAATTTCCAGGAATATGATGAATTTGACAAGGACAAAGAAGAAGAAGAGGTGTTTAGAATAGAAGGAGTTGAAAAAGAGATTGATTTATTTGAGCCTGAAGTGTTTGAATATTCTGAAATGTCTATAAGAAAAGAGTAGATTGTAGAGAAGAGAAGATTGTAGATGAAGAGGAGCTGGTAGAGAAAATTCTGAAAGATGATATACCAATTCCAACGGTTGAAAAGCCTGCGGTGATGGTAACTGTTAAGGAAAAAGAGGATATGTTTCCTGTAAGTGAGGTGGTGCCAGAAACACTTCAAGGATTGACTGAAATAATTTTGATGAAGAAATTCTTTAAAAGCTATATCTTGGCAGTTGAATCAGATAGACAACATCATCTGAGTCCAAGAAGTGGTTCAAAAAGAAATCAGTGATATGTTGAGTCTACTGAATGACGAAGATGTTATTCAAAAGAAGAAAGTCAAGAAGCTTAAGTTGTCAGGAAAGGAGAATGCTGATTTCATTAAGAAGCGGAATAGACTTCCATTTTTTGAAGATCATTAAGAAAAAAAACAATTTTTGTAAGAAGTATACTCCGATATCGTTTTTGAAGCTCTTTAGAGTCATTGAGCCGAACATGACGAACCTTGTCAACTATTCCTACTCTCTTCAGAATCAAGCTCAACCTGTGCAAGATGTGAGAGTGGATCAGAGGATAGTTGAACACAAAAGAATTGACTAAGACCGTTTTGTCAATATTTTCTATCCAACTTTCACTATAACTAGAGCTGATGGAAAAACATACCAGTTTAATGAAGTAGATTTGTTCAAGATTCATATGGTTGATGTTGAAGATTTATTTGATGAATTATGACTAAACAAAAGAGAAGAGAATTGTATATTCACTCTCAAAGCAATCTTTCATTTTATGCATACCAAGCTGGTTTTAATGTCAATCCAAGACTTGCAAATTGGTGTTGAAAGAAGAATGAGAAGGATCAATGTCACTGCGCCCAATAGACAGATCAAAGACATAGAGAAGTACAAAGAATATCATGTAATTCTTGATAAACATCTGATTGCCATATACAACGATAAGAATCAAGAGAAGAAAGTCATGCAGATGATCGAGTTGAACAAATATTCTGATGGTACTCTTCAAAAAGTGATGACAACTTTGAAAGGGATTCTTGATCATGATGCTATGAGGCATTTAAAAGGTGGTGGAATGATTCCGTCTGAAAGGAGAATAATTGTTGACTTTGTGTCGGAGATTGAGTCAAGATTGAAAAGCCGAAGAAGCAAAAGAAGATTTGAAATGAAGCTTGACTTAAAAGACTGAAGATAGATTACAATTTATAAAAGGAGGAGAATGTTGGGTTTTGATATATGGTTTATGAATATAATAATTCAGGGGCATAATGTAAATATTCAATAGTTGTATATTTGTATAAATAGAAATAGGAGGTACTGATTTGCACAGGATTGTATTGTAATTGCACGGATTTGTACGGATAGGTCAACATTGTTTTCTGTGCAAGAAAACTCTTAGTGTAATTCTCTTAATCTCAATTTAAATCATTTGGTTATGATATGATGTTATTGTGTTCTTATTATTTAAAATCATAATTGTGTTGTTGCTATTGAAATAACAAAACTTAGCTACAAAATCAAGTTGAAATCTTTGCTTCTACCTATGTTGTGTTCTTACGGTAATAAAGGTAAAAGAGTTTAATTTTTAATGGATTAATTGTGTTAGAACTGCTGAAATTATGTGAATTGGTTATGGAGCCTGTAGGAACTAGTTGTTTAATAATTTTATGAGTTATTATAGCTAGAAAATCGGATTTTTGGGGTGAATTGACCTTGGTCAGCATGAAAATGAACAGGGAAAGACCTGCTCGTCCAGGAGCGCGGTTTGGATCCCCTAAGTGCGGCCGCGATGAGCCTTGTGGCGGTGCGTCGTTGTGCACGGCCGAGATCCTTGAACGCGGGCAAGAATGGTCAGCGTGGTTGCGATGTGTCGAGTACGCATCGTAGTCAGCCTTTTGAGCCGTATTTGGTTTTGGGCTTTGAGGCCCATTTGTGGTTACTTTAGGGTCCGATTTAGTTACGGGGTCAGGGTATGAGTCTGTTAAGAGCATAAGTTTGGTTTGAATTAATATTCTTGGATTCGTGTATATATAGGGACGAACAGATAGCAAGCCAGGCCGAAACAGTGATCAGAGGGTTCAGTGGTTGAGACAGATTGTCAGATAGACAGGTGAGTACACGAGTTCTTTCCAAATGCGCGCTTCTTGTATGATTTTTATATGTGTAGCTATTGTTATATATTGTGTATGAGACAAATACATGAGCCTCTGGTATGATTCTATTCTTGTTATTATATGTGTTCCGTGTTCATGAGATGAGATCCATTTCAGAGCGTCGTGATGACTTCCATGCGGCTGTCATTCGCGATAGGTGATCGCATAGGCTGACTGTCCCTAACAAGACATTTGAGCATATATATATTGAGGGGGTTACTTGGAATTTCCATTTAGATGTCAATATAAGTTGCAACACTTCATGAAGAGTCATGTTGGTTCAGTCAATTGTATGTCATAAGAACACCGGAATTAATTGAAGCGGTTGCAGAGAATTCATTCCAACAATCATTTGACATCATAACGGGAATTCAATGGCATCGTCATCTACAAACAAAATTACTCTACAATCAAGAAAGTGTTTCATCTCTACATCTCAATGTCTAAGTTTGTGTTTGAATAGATTAGAAAGATTCTTCATTATTGAAAATAAAATCTTTCATGTGGCAATAGAGCATGGTTATTTTAATCAATTCAAACAAATTTAAAATAAAGTACCCTAATTCCCAATTTTGAGTTTTAATTTATATCCTGTTATTTTCCAATCGATGAAACGGCTTGCCATCGGAATATCTGATTGGCATTTAAATTGCTTTGAATGTTGACAACGTTTCAAGACTATTAAAATTAATTCAACCGCTGATAATGAAATTGAAATTGAGTTGTTGAATTAATTTTGCAACAAATGTTCGTTTCATCGATAATTGCAAAATTGAGTGGTTGAATTAATTTTGCAACTATTTGTGAACCAAGCATTAATTTGTTGTTTTCGATGTAAACCAACAAGAATTTAATAAATCGCAGGTTGACCGAAACTTGAGTTTTCTTTGAATCGGTAATTTTGCCATGAATTGTATATGCTTGTATATCAAAATCTTTGATTAAATACCTTGATCTTTATTGATAAATTGTCATTAATTGTTGATCATTAATTCATGACAATTTAAATCATCCATCAGTACGACAATCTAATAAACAATATAAATCATGGAATTCACAAACTAATTTTGGGACTATAATGGGTGAATTGTTTCCTTTTAGAATTAATGATTACATTATAAGTATTGTCGTTTAGTTTTATCATCAAATTGTGGAATAATACATGATCTGTTTTTTTTAATATTGTATATTTTAGTAACCAACCCAACGGAAGTTTACATGAATTGGATATACGAGATATTATTATTGTGTTTTGATTTGATGGACCCAAAGACAATCATTTTGTGATACACCATAAAGTTTTGACGTAATAAACAAAAGTATTATATATCTGCCCAAAGGTGACCTGTAATATTTATGTGGCATGATTTAATCTTTATACATGTTCTTAACGCTTGAATATTGACTATGCCAACGCGAAACCGATATTCAAATAGAACCTTAGTTTAGTCTATTATTTTGGTGTTTAATAGCTTTGATATTCAAATATGCTAATTTTTCTTACTTTATTTGATTACCCTTTATGTTTTAAATTATTTTATGTTCTTCTAAATCAACACGTTTTAATTGTATCAATTCAGTGACCACTTTAAGTCCAAACTATGGGATTGAACCTTTAACTGGCACTAACTTCGCATCATGGCGAGATGCTGTCAAACTAACACTTGGAATGATGGATCTAGACTATGCTTTGAGGCATGATCCTCCCGATGCACTAACTGATCAAAGCACTCCAGAGCATAAACGAGTGCATGAATAGTGGGAGAGATTGAATAGAATGTCTCTCATGGTAATAAAAGGGTCCATCCTGGTTGCCATTCATGGAGCTAATCCTGACTCAGCAAATGCGAAAACTTATTTGGACTCCGTGGAGGAGCAATTCAAAGGCACCTTCAAGGCACACGCGAGTACTTTTATTATAAATATGTTAACTACAAAGTATGATGGTGTAAGTGGTGTGCATGAGCACATCATGATGATGAGCAACATTGCTCATAAGCTTAAGGACATGGACATGGCAATTAGTGAGGGTTTTCTAGTACACTTCATAATGACTTCTTGTGACACCCTTGCCACAACAACCACCATTTACATAACACTCAGGATTAATCATCAAACACAATTACATAATGATCTGATAACCTAGTTTAAGTGCGGAAGCATTAAAATACATAAATAAAGTAGTGCAACAGTGTCAAACACCCTACGGTGCTACAAGGTACCAAGACTAAGTCTACACACCCATTACAATTATTACAACATCCAGAATATATTACAACATTGTCCAAAAGCATGATTACCGATTAAATAGTACCAAATCTTCCAAATCTTCCCAAATGACCTAACTAGAAGGTCCGGCGGTAGACTTTCCTTTTCCTGTAAAAATAGAGCAACTGAGGCATAAGCAAAGGCTTAGTGAATACACAGATTACGCATTTTATAAATTTTTATGAAGCCCCAAGGGTAACACCGATGACAAACATCGTATACCCTTCTTCGTACACCAAGTACGGACCAGAGCCGCAGCCCCTTCGAGCCCAAAGCTCGGCATTAAACATACCATCTGAGACAAACGTACGATCGGGGATGACATACTGCCTACCGGGCCTAGGAGGGATCAGCTCCAGGTCATATAGCGCAGTAACATCAGAGTAATCGATGCGACCCACCGGTCCATCACTAGATGCACAACAATCGAACAGACATGCAACAAGTAAGAATGTGCATCCAAATCTACGCAAGTTAGTAGAATTCCAACCAAATAAATGAAGCAACAGGTCTCAGCAGGCAAAGCTAACATAAAACAGATATAAACATGCGAAATCTACTGTACTCACAGTGGGTGCGTAATTAAACTTCAACCGATATTATTTCTCCTCGGGCTTTCAACCGGATCCACCAAGTACCCCACTGTGGGTTAAACAGCACCACAAGGGACCTGTTAAATTAGTTGCAACAATACCTCGAGTCAAAAACCGTTTAAATCCATTAAACCAAGTTTCGTAAGTTTTTGCAATATTTTCCCCCATTTTGGGTCTATGTCCAAATTCATAACACAATTAAGTTTGAGCCTATCTCATGCTCATACATTGTCCTTTGTATAACTCTTTGTCATTTTATGTGTTGTTTATAAGTTTCATTCAAAATACTCGAGTTTAGAGAGTAGATTTCTCAATTTTAGGCATTAAACTCGAATTTAATGGGTTAGATTCGAACCCACCTTCGAATCTGATGACTAAACTCGAATCCCATAGGTAAACTCGAAATCCCATTCGAGTTTGGGGTAGATTCGAACCCTACCCCATTCAAATCTAAGGATAGACTCGAAAATACACTCGAATCTAGTACCAAAATCGAGTTTGTTCTTGCATTTCGACTGTGTTCTTGATATTTTCGAGTTTGTTCATCTTACAACTTTAAAACATACATTTCTAAGCCTAAAATCACCGATATATCATGTATGATGCCTAGTTTCGATTCTATTATACATATACTATCATATTCTTGTAATATTTCAAGCAAAACTAGCTCCAATTCACATAAAATAACATATTCGAATTCTAAGTTCTTCAAAACCGAAATAAACAAACTTAAAAGGGTCGATTCTTATCTCAATCCGTACGAAATCAAGAATCCAATTGCAGATTGTCGTAGTACTCCTCGAGATCTTTACGATGATGTATAATTCTCGATAATCGGTCGGTCGGTTTGTGAGATATCTTAGAGAGAAGTAGAGAGAATTCTAGCGAGAGAAAGTTGTAGAGAGAGAGTATTCCTAGAAATGAGAGTCTTTTGCCCTTTTATTCCCATTTTCACCATTTTGCTCATTTCACCCCTTAACTTAACCGGTTCCATAAAATACTGGTCTATTCTTAAATTTATCATTATTAACTTTTTAAATTCATAATACTCCATAACAATAATTCCGAGTTCAAATTTTTCTTAAAATAACAACAAACTTTCTAAATATCCCAAATACATAATAATTGCTCAAATTTCAACTTAATTATATATTTTCCACTTAATTAGCCCAATTTCAATAAAATAAATCCGAGGATGTTACAGCATGTGCTCCACCACGCTCAACTTCGTCCTCGAAGTTACTCGGATTCAAACAGTTGTGGATATTTCCTTAACATTTCCGCCTTTGTCTCCCAAGTGTGATTTTCTCCTTTATGATGCTTCCAACGTACAAGCACCATTTCAATCTCTTTGCTCCTTAGCTTTTTCATCTTGGTATCCAATACACATTCCGGCTCCTCCACATACCGGAGCCTTTCATCAACTTGCAGCTCGGTGTGGTCAGCCCAATCCTCATTTCTTGTATTAAACGATTTCCTGAGATTCCCAACGTGAAACACCGGATGTATGCCCGACATCTCTTCAGGCAATTCCAAACGGTATGATTGATTTCCTACTTTTTCGGTTATCATAAATGGTCCGACGAATCTCGGAGCCAACTTTACTCTTTCACAAATCGTGTAACACCTCTCATAGGTGACACTTTCAGATAAACCCAATCATTCACCTCAAAATTGATTGGTTTGTGCCTCCTATCGTAGTAACTTTTCTGACGATCCTAGGCCGCCTTCATGTTCTGCCTAATCAACTGTATCTTCTCGTTTGTTTCTTGAAGCAAGGCCGGCCCAGCAATCGGTGTTTCACCAGTTTCTCTCCAACACGTAGGAGTCCTACACCTTTTCCCGTACAATGCCTCAAACGGCGCCTTCTTTATAGTTGTGTGATAACTGTTGTTATATGAAAACTCTATTAGTGGCAGATGATCATCCCAGTTGCCACCGAGATCTAGTACACACGCTCTCATCATATCCTCCAAGGTAAGGATGGTTCGTTCACTCTGGCCATCGGTTTGCGGACGATATGACGTACTCATAGCAATCCTCGTTCCCAACCCTTCTTGCAAAGCCGACCAGAAATTCGAAGTAAACCGGCTATCCCGATCCGATACAATAGACTTAGGCACTCCATGCCTAGAAACGATCTCGTCCATATAAATCTGAGCCAACTTCTCCAACGAATAACTTTCTCTAATCGGAATAAAATGTGCGGACTTAGTCAATTTGTCAACTATCACCCAAACAGCATCATGTTGTCGCCTAGTCTTTGGCAGTTTTGTAACAAAGTCCATCGTAATATGTTACCATTTCCACTCCGGAATGGGAAGCGGTTGCAGACTGCCATATGGTTGCTGGTGTTCGGCTTTCACAAGTCGGCAAGTTCGAAATCTTTCCACATACTGCCCTATGTGCTTTTTCAATCCCGGCCACCAGAAGTCTGCTTTCAGCTCGTTGTACATCTTTGTACTTCCAGGATGTAGAGAAAACCTAGACTGGTGTGCTTCTTCGATGATCACCTGTCTCATTCCACCAAACTTCGGCTCCCATATTCTCCCGTATATCCCTTTCAATCCCGACTCACTTGTTTCCATTATCTTCATCTATACCCTTATATCTTCATCACTTATGTTTTCTTCCTTCAAAGCTTCCACTTGAGCAGCTTTAACATCATCAATTATTGTGGAAGTTAACATCGTGGACGTCATCATATAGCAACAATCCTTAGAATATGCTTTACGGCTTAAAGTATCGGCTACTACGTTAGCCTTTCCCGGGTGATAAAGGATTTCACAGTCGTACTCCTTTATTAATTCCATTGAACGTCTCTGCCTCATATTGAGCTCTTTCTAACTAAAGATGTACTTCAAACTCTTATGGTCCGTGTAGAGTTGACACTTAGTACCGTACAGATAGTGTCTCCATAACTTCAAAGCAAATGTTACCGCAGTCAACTCGAGATCATGAGTTGAATAACTCTTCTCATGCTGCTTCAACTGCCTTGAAGCATAAGCAATTACTTTCCCGCGCTGCATCAGTACAGCACCTAACCCCAGTCTTGAGGCATCAGTATACACCACAAAATCGTCATTGCCTTCAGGTAAAGCAAGTATCGGTGCCTCACTTAACGCCTTCTTCAGAACCTCAAAGGCCTCTTGCTGCACAGTTTCCCATACAAACGGTGCATTCTTCTTGGTTAATGCAGTCAAAGGAACTGCAATCTTAGAAAAATCTTTTATGAACCTCCTATAGTATTCCGCCAACCCCAGAAAACTTCTAACTTCAGTAGCCGAACACGGCGGTTCCCAGTTCTTTATTGCTTCAACTTTGGCTGGATCCACAGAAATCCCAGCCCCCGAAATCACATGCCCTAGAAATTGTATCTGTTGTAGCCAAAACTCACACTTTGAGAATTTGGCATACAACCTTTCTTTCCTCAATAGCTCTAACAGTTCCCTTAGATGTTCAGCATGCTCAGCCTCAGACTTAGAGTACAACAGTATATCATCAATAAATACTATCACTGATTTGTCTAACATAGGTCTGCAAAGTCGGTTCATTAGATCCATAAAGACAGCCGGGGCATTAGTTAACCCGCAAGGCATAACCAAGAACGCATAATGCCCATAACGTGTCCTAAATGCTGTCTTAGGCACATCCTCTTCTCGTACTTTCAACTGATGGTACCCCGACCTCAAATCTATCTTGGAGACACGCTCGCCCCAAGTAGCTGATCAAATAAGTCGTCTATCCTCGGCAGTGGATACTTGTTTTTAATCGTCAACTTATTCAGCTCCCGGCAGTCAATGCACATTCGCATTGTGCCATCTTTCTTCTTCACAAACAATACCGGAGCTCCCCACGGCGATGAACTCGACCGAATGAAGCCCTTGTCTAACAACTCTTGAAGCTGTGTCATCATTTCTTTCATCTCGGTTGGGGCAGGGCGATAAGGAGAACGAGCTACCGGTGCAGCTCCAGGGATCAAATCAATTCTAAATTCCACTTGTCTCTCAGGCGGCACGCCAGACAAGTCTTCCGGAAACACATCCGGGAATTGTGAAACAACCGGCACATCGGCCAAAGATCTCTTCTCAACCTTAGCATCAATCGCATATGCTAAGTAAGCGTCACATCCCTTTGCAACAAGCTTTCGAGCTTTTGCAATAGTCAGCAAGCATAAATCCCCTCTTCTCTAATCCCCGTAAATACAAATCTCATGCCCCTCCGGAGTAGTTATCTTTATCATTCGGTTCTTACACACTATATGGGCTTCATTCTCAATCAACCAGTCCATCCCGACTATCACGTCAAACTCACTGAACTCAATAGGGATCAGGTCCAAATTGAAGACTACATCTTCAATTACTAATGTGCAATTACGGTATACATGATCTACCTTGACTAGAGTGTTGCTAGCAGTTTCTATATCAAGTACAATAGATAATCTAGACAGTGGCATGGCAAGTCTTTGTGCAAACATAGTAGATACAAACGAACGATTTGCACCAGAATCAAATAAAACTCTTGCAGGCAAAGAGTTAACTATGAACGTACCCGTAACGACTTCCGGATTTTCCCTTGCCTCTTCTGCAGTTATCTAGAAAAGCACGAGCCGGTGCTCTTTGTGACTGACCCCGGCGGTTAACTGAACCACCACTCGAACCTCCAGAAGATCGTGTTGATGATGGAGCAGCAGCTGTTGGAGCATTCTTCCTACAGTTTCTACTATAGTTTCCCCATACCCCACACTTATAGCAAGCATCACCTTTCCTTGGGCACTCACTCTGAAAATGACCCAACTCCCCACAGCAAAAGCAAGCGCGTCCGTTAGTACACTTGCCAAAGTGCTCTAAATGACACTTGTTGCAGTATTGTGGCTCGGTGTTGATAGAATAAGCACGAGCACGACCAGAACAACTAGATTGTCGGCGATAAGACTGCTGAGGTGAGTATTGTGAAGACTGGGAAGATCCCGAGTATCCTCCCTCCCGTTGGCGCTTCGGCGGTGACGACTGTGTTGGGTTGGTGGAAGCAGCAGCAGACCCAATAGAATAACCCGACATGATCAAAATTTGTTCTACATTTCTGGCGGCCTCAAGTAAACCAGCAAATGTAGGGTAGCGAACGTTGCTCATGACTCGCCTGATCTCAATGTCCAGACCAGCCTCGAACCTGGTCACTTTCCTTTCTTCAGTATCCACCTGATTAGGCGCAAACAGACTCAGCCTCGTGAATTCTACAGCATATTGGGACACAGTCTTAGTCCCCTGCATCAGGGCCATAAACTTCGCCTCCAATCTCCGACGCTCATCAACTGGACAGTATTGCTGAGTGAATAAGTCCGTAAACTCAGCCCAAGTCATCACAGAAACCTTCTCCTGTGTCAACGCATTCACCATAGCGTTCGACCACATGATCGCATCATTGGTGAACATAGCGGTAGCATACCGAACCATGTCCTTCTCAGCACAGTCGCTGATTCGGAATGTTCGTTCGGTTGCCGTTATCCATTCGAGTGCGGCAACAGCATCACCCAATCCATTAAATTCCACAGCACCGTTTCCCTTAAGGTCCTTAAAACGACAACCCCTGGGTTTGTGAGATGACCCAATATTGTCATCTTGTTCCTCATTGTTACCCCCTTCCTTCTCCTTGTTCTTTCTCTTATCCTCTCTTCTCTTAGCATCGGCCTCATCTTGAGCCCAAAACTGATCTTGTATCATCTTATTCTGCTCAGCCATCCTGGCTAGCATCATCTCTCTGGCTTCTTCAGGTGTCATTCCTCCTCCAGACATGTTCTGAAATAATAAACATATAACTTGGTTAGTAACATGTCATTAATTTTAAAGACACCATTCATTTGTCCCGTATGATAGTCAATCTCTTATAATACTAGATCGTAACCTATCTTAGTTCAGATCATTACTTGAACCACTACATATCATTACCTAATGTTTGAGATCAAGACCTCGCGGACACTTGAATCTCAAACTACTGCTCTGATACCATCTCGTGTGACACCCTTGCCACAACAACCACCATTTACATAACACTCAGGATTCATCATCAAACACAATTACATAATGATCTGATAACCTAGTTTAAGTGCGGAAGCATTAAAATACATAAATAAAGTAGTGCAACAGTGTCAAACACCCTACGGTGCTACAAGGTACCAAGACTAAGTCTACACACCCATTACAATTATTACAACATCCAGAATATATTACAACATTGTCCAAAAGCATGATTACAGATTAAATAGTACCAAATCTTCCAAATCTTCCCAAATGACCTAACTAGAAGGTCCGGCGGTAGACTTTCCTTTTCCTGTAAAAATAGAGCAACTGAGGCATAAGCAAAGGCTTAGTGAATACACAGATTACGCATTTTATAAATTTTTATGAAGCCCCAAGGGTAACACCGATGACAAACATCGTATACCCTTCTTCGTACACCAAGTACGGACCAGAGCCGCAGCCCCTTCGAGCCCAAAGCTCGGCATTAAACATACCATTTGAGACAAACGTACGATCGGGGATGACATACTGCCTACCGGGCCTAGGAGGGATCAGCTCCAGGTCATATAGCGCAGTAACATCAGAGTAATCGATGCGACCCACCGGTCCATCACTAGATGCACAACAATCGAACGGACATGCAACAAGTAAGAATGTGCATCCAAATCTACGCAAGTTAGTAGAATTCCCACCAAATAAATGAAGCAACAGGTCTCAGCAGGCAAAGCTAACATAAAACAGATATAAACATGGGAAATCTACTGTACTCACAGTGGGTGCGTAATTAAACTTCAACCGATATTATTTCTCCTCGGGCTTTCAACCGGGTCCACCAAGTACCCCACTGTGGGTTAAACAACACCACAAGGGACCTGTTAAATTAGTTGCAACAATACCTCGAGTCAAAAACCATTTAAATCCATTAAACCAAGTTTCGTAAGTTTTTGCAAAATATTCCCCCATTTTAGGTCTATGTCCAAATTCATAACACAATTAAGTTTGAGCCTATCTCATGCTCATACATTGTCCTTTGTATAACTCTTTGTCATTTTATGTGTTGTTTATAAGTTTCATTCAAAATACTCGAGTTTAGAGAGTAGATTTCTCAATTTTAGGCATTAAACTCGAATCTAATGGGTTAGATTCGAACCCACCTTCGAATCTAATGACTAAACTCGAATCCCATAGGTAAACTCGAAATCCCATTCGAGTTTGGGGTAGATTCGAAACCTACCCCATTCGAATCTAAGGATAGACTCGAAAATACACTCGAATCTAGTACCAAAATCGAGTTTGTTCTTGCATTTCGACTGTGTTCTTGATATTTTCGAGTTTGTTCATCTTACAACTTTAAAACATACATTTCTAAGCCTAAAATCACCGATATATCATGTATGATGCCTAGTTTCGATTCTATTATACATATACTATCATATTCTTGTAATATTTCAAGCAAAACTTGCTCCAATTCACATAAAATAACAGATTCGAATTCTAAGTTTTTCAAAACTGAAATAAACAAACTTAAAAGGGTCGATTCTTACCTCAATCCGTACGAAATCAAGAATCCAATTGCAGATTGTCGTAGTACTCCTCGAGATCTTTCCGATGACGTATAAATCTCGATAATCGGCCGGTCGCTTTGTGAGATATCTTAGAGAGAAGTAGAGAGAATTCTAGAGAGAGAAAGTTGTAGAGAGAGAGTATTCCTAGAAATGAGAGGCTTTTGCCCTTTTATTCCCATTTTCACCATTTTGCTCATTTCACCCCTAAACTTAACCGGTTCCATAAAATACTGGTTTATTCTTAAATTTATCATTATTAACTTTTTAAATTCATAATACTCCATAACAATAATTCCGAGTTCAAATTTTTCTTAAAATAACAACAAACTTTCTAAATATCCCAAATACATAATAATTGCTCAAATTTCAACTTAATTATATATTTTCCACTTAATTAGCCCAATTTCAATAAAATAAATCCGAGGATGTTACACTTCTCTTCCAGCATAATTTGGTCCTTTCAAAATAAACTACAACACTCAAAAGGACAAGTGGCAAATGAGTGAACTCATTGCTATACGTGTACAAGAAGAGGAACGACTGAAGATAGAAAAGCTCGATGTTGCTCACATCGCAACCACAAACTCTAAAAAGAGAAAAGCCAACTTTAACACTAGTTAAAGCTCAAAGGTCTAGAAAACAAATACAAATGCAACATCCAGTTCAACTACTCCTAAGGGTGTTCCTCTTTGTAAATTTTGTCATAAGAAAGGACATAGCCAACGAGACTGCCCGAAGTTTAAGGAATGGTTGAAAAAGAAAGGTGATAATCTGTTTATAATTTATGAGTCTTTTAATATTAATCTACCTAAAAACACATGGTGGGTTGATTTTGGTTCTATGGTACATGTTACAAACTCCTTACAGGGATTCCATACAATCCGGAGGTTGGAAAGAAACCAAAAGACCATTAAAGTCGGAAATGGTGATGATCTAAATGTTGAAGTCGTGGGTACCTTAAAATTAGTTATGCAAGGTGGTTATTGTATTAACTTATATGATATTCTTTAGGGAAAATGACATCAAATAGCTCTGAACTTTCGACTTTGTACACATTTATGTAGTGAACTTTTTTTTGTGCACATTTGGTAGTCAAAGTTTCAAAATTGTTCCAATTTGGTAGTTGGCGTACCTTTTAACCGGTTGCTTCCGGTTTCGATTACTACGTGGAAGCAACCGGTTAAAAGGTACGTCAAGTACCAAATTGGAATAATTTTGAAACTTTGACTGCCAAATGTGCACAAAAAAAAAGTTCACTACATAGATGTGTACAAAGTCGAAAGTTCAGAGCTATTTGATGTCATTTTCCCTATTCTTTATGTACCAAGAATGACTCAGAATCTAGTATCTGTACAAAAGTTAGACGATGATGGATATAATGTAACATTTGGTAATAATAAAGTCACTATTAGCCTAAATTCCGACATTAAGGTTATGGTTATTTGGTTGGAAAACTTTATAAATTGTACTTGGATGAACAATTCTCAAAATCATTGTTATCATATAATGTAAATGAAAACTCACATAAAAGGAAACGAGACTTGGAAACCTCATCTATGTTATGGCAACAACGTTTAGGCCATATATCACGAGATTGAATGTCAAGACTTGTGAAGGATGGAGTGTTACCAACTCTTGATTTCAGTGATTTTGAGACAAGTGTACAATGCATTAAAGGTAAAATGACAAAAGGAAATAAAAGGGGTGCCACAATGAGTTTTGGTTTATTAGAACTTAAACACATCGACATTTGGGGACCTTTTCCTGTTGAAATATCTGGACATAAATTGTTTATCACTTTTATAGATGATCATTCACGTTATATGTATTTGTATTTAATTAATGAAAAATCTGAATCATTAGACACATTTAAAGTCTTTAAGGCCGAGGTTGAACATCAACTAGATCGAAAAATAAAGATTCTGAGATCATATGGAGGAGGCGAGTATTATGGTAGACATACTGATATTGGCAAGCTCTAGGTCCCTTCTTTGACTTTTTTAAAGAACATGGGATTGTGAACCAATATACCATGTTGGGTACACCTCAGCAGAATGGTGTTGCTGAGAGAAGAAATAGGACCCTATTGAATATGGTTAGAAGTATGTTGGCTAATACATGCTTACCTCAATTTTTATGGACCGAGGCATTAAAGACAGCAGTCCATCTCTAGGGTTCCTTCAAAATTTCGTTCCTAAGACACCTTATGAAATATGGAAAGGAAGGAAACCAAGCTTGAGGTATATGAAGGTATGGGGCTGTCCAATCGAAGCAAAGCTATACAACCCTCAACAATGGAAACTTGACATGAAAACTGTTAATTGTTTCTTTATAGGGTATCCTGAACGATCAAAAGGATTTAGATTTAATTGCCCCTCTCATTCTACTCACATAGTTGAAACTCACCATGCTGAGTTTCTAGAGAACTCTAATGTTAATGGGGGCAATGAACTTCATGACTTAAACTTACAAAAAGTACAAAAGGAAAGACCAATGACACTAGTACAAAAATAACCTATGGTCACGGCTTTGTCCAAACTGCCTAGCCACAGTTTTTGTTATTGACGTGGCTAAAGGGTCATATATGAACTTGTATTATTATGATAGCCACAGTTTATCTCAATAACTGTGACCATTGCAAATCACATTCAAACCTTAAGCCACAGTATAACATAAGGATCGTGACAAAGACTTGTCACGGTTGCCACATTGTTACCAGATGTCTTTGTTTGTAACAGTTATTTGTTTGATGTCTATAATAATCTTGTGATGGTTATTAACTATGACGATAAATATGTATATGGTCACGGAAATCTCTTTCGGTGACTAAAGGGATACCCTGAAGTCTAATTGTATGACTCTAAATTATATGGTGGAATTAGTCACAAAAATAAACTGTGACAGAAGGCTAACTTATATGGTCACGAAATCGCTTTGTGTGACCAAATGGTGGAGTTCATTAGCCACGTATGGTAAAAGAAAAATATTGTGACTATAAGTATTTAATTGTCATATTTAGTTGATTAAGTGTGTCCAAAAGTAAACAATTGTCATGAAATAAGAAAATTATTGTGACTATAAGTATTTTACAGTCACGGTTTAGTTTCTTATGTGTGTCTAAAAGTATACAATATTCAAGATAAAAGAGAAAAATATGACTAAGTAATTTTTTGTCACGATCTAATTTCTTTTATGTATATAAAAGTAATTAATAATCACGGTTTAAGAAAAAAACATATCACCATAATTATGTTTTGGTCACAGTTTAAGACACACAAGCATGTGACTATTAATATTTAAAGCTGACAGATTAAGTTTTTATGTGTGTCTAAATGTAAACAATAGTAATAGTAAAATGAAAAAGATATGATTATAAGTATATTTAAGTCACGATTTAATTTTTTTTGTGACTAAAAGCTATCAATCTCACACATTAAAAAAATTCAATATAAGGAGTTTTTTTTGTCACGGATTAAACAAATTTGTGACTATTAATATTTAAAAGTGACAGTTTATTGTTTTTATCTAACTAAAAGTAAACAATGGTCACGGTAAAAAAAATGTTGTGACTATATTTTTTTAATGATCATGGTTTAGTTAATTTCTTATTAGTGTGTAAAAGTAACAGTTTTCATGATCAAAGAAAAAATCAGTGACTATAAGTATTTTATGGTCACACAAGAATTGGTTTGTGTGACTAAAAGTAATCGGTGGTCATGGTTTAAGTGAAAAAAAATGTCTCTATAAGTATTTTATTGTCACAGTTTAATATATTATTGTGTCTGAAACTAAACATTAACCATGATAAAAGAACAAAAATGTATTTATAAGTATTTTACGGTCACAATTTATTTTGTTTTATGTGGTTAAAGGTTATCAATTCCATAGTTAAAAAAACACTTGTTAATATGAGTATTTTGTGGTCATGGTTAATTGTGTTATGTGTGTCAAAAACTAAACATTAACCATGACAAAAGAAAAATGTCGTGACTACAAGTAGTTTATGGTCACGATTTATTCTTTTATCAGTTGCTAAATGTTATTAATTGTCATAATAAAAGCATCAAAATGTGGCCATAACTACTTTATGGTCACGATTTAGTTAGTTTTGTGTGGTTAAAGGTTATTAATTGTCACAGTTTAAGAAAAAACTTATCACTATTAGTATTTTTGTGGTCATGGTTAAATGTCTTATATGTGTCAAAAAGTAATCATTAATTATGATTAAAGAAAACAACCATGACTACAAGAAGTTTATGGTCATGTCTTATTTTATTTTATGTGACTAAAAGTAATTAATTGTCTTAATAAAAGAGGCAAAGTGCAGCTATAAGTTTTTTATGGTCATAATTTAGTTTGTTTTGTATGGTTACAGTTATCAATTGTCACAGTTTAAAAAACAACGTGTCAGTATAAATATTTTATGGTTATGATTAAATGTCTTATATGTGTCAAAAACTAAATATTAATCACGATAAAAGAAAACAAACCATGACTACAAGTAGTTTTTGGTCACGTCTTATTTTAATATATGTGGCTAAAAGTAATTAATTGTAATAATTAAAGTAAAAGAATGTGAGTATATGTATTTTATGGTCACACTTTATTTTCTTTTGTATGACTAAAGGGAATCAACGATCAGCGTTAACGAAACAACATGATACTATAAATATTTTGTGGTCACTACTATAAATGTTATGTGTGTCTAAAAGTAAACAACAATAACGATAAAAGAAAACACATGTGGTTGTAAGTAACTTATTGTCACAGTTTAATTTTTTACACATGTCTAAAAGGAACAATAGTGATTTTAAAAGAAATATAATGTGACAACAAGTATTTGATGGTCACCAAAGGGCATTTGGCCTGGCGGTAAGAGGGTGGAGATACAAGTGAAACGTCAGGGGTTTGACTCCCGTCGGAGACAAGTTGATATTTAGGTGGTGAAAGTAAGTCTTGTGGTAAATGAGTAGTTTAGGAGTAGGAGTATGAGTAGGATAGTTTGCCATTAAAAAAAGTATTTAATGGTCACAGATTGTATTGTTGCATGTGTCTAAAATTTACCAATTGCCACGATTAGGAATAAATAAGTAACTATAAATACTTTATGGTCACGGTATTGTTTATTATATGTGTCTAAAAGTAAGCAATTGTCATGAATAAATGAATTATTATGTGACTAAAATAATGGGTATGGTCACGGTGTAACTATTTTTGTGTGTCAAAATGTACTAATTGTCACGGTTTAATACTTTATGTATGTCCAATTGCAACCAATGGTCACATTTTAATTAATTATATGTGTCTAAGTGTACCCGACGGTCACGGTTTAATTGTTTATGCATGTCTAAATGTACCAATGGTCACACTTAATAGTTTATGTGCGTCAAAATATAACCAATTGTCACGGTTTCATTCATGGGGTGTGTTTAAATGTCTCAAATAGTTACAGTTTAGCTGATTATGTGTGTATAAATTTATCCAATGGTCACGATTAAAAATTTGTGCGTCTTTAAATATACTAGGTGGCCACGTTTTATTTGTTTATGCGTGTCTGTAAAAATGTTAACGCCACGGATTAATTGTTTATGTGTGTCAAAATATATCCAACTGTCATGGTGTTAAAAGAAATTGTGACTAAAAGTATTTTATGGTCACGGTTACTAAAAAATATAGACCTCAACTATATAGAAATTGTTACCATATAGCCACAGTTTTAGGATATGGCCACAGTTTTACATATGATTTAGTCACGAATATTAAATGTAGCCATAAGGTACCAAAAGTGATGTGACTTTTGGTCACAATTTAAATGAAAAATAAAACTGTGGCCAAAAGTCAATGGCAACAGTTTTTTAGCGTGACGAATGACATATTTTGTACTAGTGTGAATCCTTTAGTTCTTCATTGTATTGCACCTCTTTTAGATAACATTGCCCCACCCTAGTGACTCTATGGAGAATAATGTTACTCATAATATGCCATTAGATGAAGGCACATCAAATTCAGATGAACAAATCCCTTTGAGCCTCAAAAAACTTGAGTTTTCATTAAGAAGATCATAAAGTGTTATTTCAATTTCAACAATCAACAACTATGAGATAAGAAATTATTAACAACAATTAGAACACAATCGACCGAATGATTGGATTTCAACGATAAAAGAATTACAATCAGTTCTTGAAAGCACAAATTCCAATGTTGACCTAGTCGTACAGTTCAGAATAATTCCGTGCAAAAGTACGTCTACAGTACACCCTACATTCTATTTATACTCAAAATGAGAATTGAGTATTTACAGAACAAACCCTAGACTATTACATTCATAAACATAAAATATTAATCCCAACATTAAGGTCTAGAAGACCTACTAACTTTGATGATCATATAACCTACCTTAATGAAATTGACTTGGATATAGGAAAGTGTAATGATCGAACTTCATACAAGGAGGCCATTAATAGTGACCAATCCTCTCAAAGGGATGAAGCTATGATTGATGAGCTTGATTCCATGAGTAAAAATGACGTTTGGGAATCGTTTGAACTAAAACGCGTGGGATGCAAGTGGATTTTTAAAACCAAGTTAAATCCAAACGGACTTGTTGAGCGATACAAAGCTTGATTGGTTGCTAAAGGCTACACCCAAAAGGAGGGAATTGATAACTGGGAGACCTTTTCTCCTGTCTGAAGAAAGGAGTCCCTAAGGACCGTTATGGCACTGATAGCTCATTTTGATTTAGAGCCGCATCAAATGGATGTTAATACAGCTTTCCTCAATGGCGATTTACACGAAGATGTGTTCATGGACCAACCAGAAGGTTTCAAACTTAAGGGTCAAGAACACCTAGTTTGTAAGCTAAAAAAATCCATATACGGGTTAAAAGAAGCTTAATTCACGACAATGGTATTTGAAATTTGATGAAGTCATGAAAAAGAATGGATTTAATACGAATCAAGTGGGTCAGTCTACCTACCTTAAAATGAGTGGGAGCAACTTTTCCATACTTGTTCTTTATGTTGATGATATTCTTTTGGCAAGTAATAGTCTAAATTTGTTGCATGAGTCAAAACGGTTACTCTCACGTCATTTTGACATGAAAGATCTCGGGGAAGCTTCTTATGTGATCAGCATCGAAATAGAACGAGATCGGGTAAATAAAACATTGGGATTATGTCAAAAGGCTTACACTGACCGTGTTCTTGCACGTTTTAACATGCAACAATGTTCTCCCTCAGTTGCTCCTGTACTTAAAAGGAGATTTTTTCGGTTCCTTTCAATGCCCGAAAACAGAGGTAGAAAAGCATCTAATGAGATTGATACATTATGCTTCTGTAGTAGAAAGCCTAATGTATGTTCAAGTTTGTACTCGTCCTGATATCGCTTATATAACTGGAATGCTAGGCCGGTATCAATCTAATCCAGGGTTAGATCATTGGAAAGCAGCAAAGAAAGTGTTGCAATATCTTAAAGGGACAAAAGACTACAAACTAACTTATAGAAGAACTAATAATTTAGAAGTGGTTAGTTTTTCTGATTCCGACTTTGCTAAATGCAAAGATGATAAAAAATCAACTTTAGGGTACATCTTTATGTTGGCAGGTGGGCCTATTTCGTTGAAGAGTCGTAAGCAAAAACTAACGACAACCTCTACAATGATGGCAGAGTATGTTGCAGTTTATAATGCAACTTGCCACAGGATGTTGTTAAGAAACCTTATTAGTGGGCTCAAAGTCGTAAACTCCGTATCGAGGTCATTGAAGTTTATTGTGACAATTCTGTTGCCGTTAGTTTTTCGAATAATAATAGTTCGAGTGGGGCTGGATTATATCTTGATACAAAGTACTTGTTCGTACGAGAACAAGTAGAGGAAAACAAACTTTGTATCGAATACGTCATCACTCATGATATGCTTGCGGATCCGATGATGAAAGGTCTAACACCCAAAGTCTTTCAAGGGCTTCTAATGAAGATGGGTTTACTAGAGACATTATATAATGGCATATTGTTCTTAGATATAATTGACATAATTATAAATTTCCTCAAAAATTTTAGTCTCTTTGTCTATACTAATGTATGCATGCACTTATTAATCTATAGACAAATTTATACAACTTATATTGTATATTTCAGTCATGATGGCTTAAAAAATCTATATTCTATGTTGAAGGTATAGTATAATTGATGGGGTCTCGGATTTATAATAACTTGAATGACAGTATCTTTTTGCTATCACTTAATTATAAAATTAATGGGTATTATCTTGGCCAAACTTTTAAATACTCATCACAAATGGTCACTCGGTCAAGTGGGAGAATGTCATAATTATATATCCATGATATATGACCCTAGGACCATTTGGTAATAAATTATTAGAATAATATTATATTAAAAGTTATAACATTAACTATGCCAATATGACATAAATTGTCCTCATATTTATTTTGGTTACTTGATGGAAGTAATTAATAATTGAGGGGGTTAATTGGAATTTCCCTTTAGATGTCAATATAAGTTGCAACGCTTCATGAAGAGTCGTGTTGGTTCAGTCAATTGTATGCCGTAAGAACGCCGGAATTGATTGAAGCGGTTGCAGAGAATTCATTCCATCAATCATTTGACATCATAACGGGAAGGGCTAATGACCAAAAATAGTAACATCTTTTGTTATTTTTTTCATTAACATTATTATTTTTTTATCATTAATTAGAATAACTTTTGTTTTTTTTTATCAATATTAGCAACTTTTAACTCAACTAACTGAGAACCCAGTTAAGTTAGCTGACATGGAATTTTTTTTTGCTGAGTTGGAGAGCCACGTGTGTAACCAGGTAACTTATAATTACACATGTAACTTAAATTAAGTTACTGTACTCGTGTGTTCTTCATAGTTTTATTTGAGCTGTAAGAAGAAGCGACGCAGAGCCATCGACGTTTCATCCCAACGATGCTTTTCTTCAAGGATGGAGAAGAGAAAGAGAGTATTATCTATGTAGTCCCTAAATCCACTATTTGTGCCACTTTAGACAGGTTTGTGGATTAACGACTGTTTTCGCTTGTGTGCATCAAAGATTCTTGTTCTTGAGATACAATTCAATTTTAGTGCTCTTCCACGAAAAGATATAAACTTTTATTAGTGAATGTATATATTTACGTAATATAGTTTCCAAATAAGAGTTTAAGAACCTTAGTATATTATAACTTAATAACTAATTACACAAGTGAGGTATGGTTATCAAATAAAGGCTTTGTTTATAAGAATTCTAATTTAATGATTTAGAAGGATTTTATAATAGATAAACAGTACAATGACAATCAAAGGAAAGCTCCAACAATTCGGCAAGGTGCAGAAGGAGAATTGAACCAAAACACTCGAATGAAGTGATGGAAAACACAACATCCCCTAATAATTGTCATATTGTGCGTGCGTCGATGGATGAAACGTCGATGGCTCTGCGTCGCTTCTTCTTCTTCTTCCCGCTCAAATAAAACTATGAAGAACACACAAGTACAGTAACTTAATTTAAGTTACATGTGTATAAATTATAAGTTACTTGGTTACACATGTGGCTCTCCGACTCAGCAAAAAAAATCCATGTCAGCTAACTTAACTGGGTTCTCAGTTATTTGGGTTAAAAGTTGCTAATATTGATAAAAAAAATAAAAGTTATTGTTATTAATGATAAAAAAAATATTAATGTTGCTATTAATGAAAAAAATGACAAAAGATGTTACTATTTTTTGTCATTAGCCCTAACGGGAATTCAATGGCATCGTCATCTACAGACAAAATTACTCTACAATCAAGTAAGTGTTTCATCTCTACATCTCAATCTTTAAGTTTGTGTTTCAATTGATTAAAAAGATTCTTAATTATTGAAAATAAAATCTTTCAAAATTTCGAAGTTAAGAGGCTGAAATTCTAAGTTAAGAGGCTGAAATTCAAAGTTAACAGACTGAATTTCTAGTAATGAAGGCTGAATCTCGAGAAATGAAGGCTGAATCTCGAGTATTGAAGGTTGTATTTCGAGTATTGAAGGCTGAATCTCAAGTATTGAAGGCTAAATTTCGGGTATTGAAGGCTGAATTTTGAATCATAAAGCCTGAATTTCACAGTTCAAAGCATATATTTTCATCTGTGACCTTTACTACGTCAAGTAGCCATAAATTTTGACTGGAATATCCTTACAGGGCCTACCATATGTCAAAACGAAGCTTGAATCAAGATCTATAGTTTTAAGAATAGAAAGGCCAGTCCAGGGGATTTTTGAGGCCTATCGACTCCCAAATTAAGTTACAGGAATTTTTCTGAAAAAATACCCGCAATGTCAAAAAGTCACTTCGGAGCCGATATTCACCAAGTCATCAACCCTAGATACATTTTTCAAAGCTTCAAAATTGGATATCTATCCTCAAACAACCTTCAGATCATTACTTCTTGATCTAGTCACAAACTTTGATTCCTTCGTTCATCATATAACGACTTGCTGATATTTTCTAAGCTTATTTGAGTTCCATTCAATTTCCACAATTCGAATCAGATGGAATCTAACACTGATTTTTGTGTCATAGATATTGAAGAGATGAAACTTGAATTACTCAAACTCCAAAGGATTTTAAAAAGAAGTTTGGAAGACAGTTATCATCAAAGAAGCACAAATCTAAAGAACATTACAAGAAAAATATTGCTCAGGGCTTTATGGCTAGTACTGAAGACCCTGTTGATGTAACTGTAAAATTGCAGGAATTTGAAGTAAAATTGATCAATGTGACAAAGTTGGTTGGACAAGCAGATTTTAAGCTATATGGAAAGAGAAAGAAAAGGTAGTTTCTATGAAATTTAAACTGACTAATGAACATGATCAGGTCTTGAATGTCACAACTGAGAATTTTAAACTAAAGGAGAAGCTTCAACTCTTTAAAAATCAAATAACTGATCATGATTAGATTTTAAAATTAACATCTGAGAAGTCTGAGCTAATTGCCAAGCTTACGGAATCTGAACAGATTCGTAAGAACAATTATGAAATTCTTGTTCAGTTCTGATAAATCATTTGCTTTGCATGATGCTACAAGACTGAAAAAAGATATCTTGAATTTTGAAGAAAAACCGAAAGTATTGAATTCGGAAAATCATGTTCTTAAAGTGAGAATATCAAAATTATCAAACTTGAAGATTCTAAACGAGAAAATTTTCAGAATGCAACTCAACAAAAATATCTTTTGTCTGAACGATCTGATTTGTACAAGAAGTTAAAAATCTTGAAGAGACACTTTCAAAGACAAATCATCCTGATCAAAGTTATGTTGTGAAGACCTCCCCTTCCGGGTCAGTCCTCAGAGTCTAGGTCCCACATCATGCAATACGATATCAATCAAACTAAGATAGAGTAATTAATTGCGGAATATTAAATTACAAGTACAAACATTTTAGGATTAAGCTCATTACAAAATTACAGATTTTCAAATTAAAGTTATAAAAAGGGCAACATCTAATCTAATCATCACATCAAACATTACATCAAGTCTACCCAGAACCACCACATTTGATGTCTTCCAATCAGTACCAGATAATTGTTGAGTAGTGGTCTAAGAAAGCTTCAAAACTTGGATTTCTTGATGACCTAAGCACTAGGTCCTGCAGGTGATTTTCCTTTGGCTTTTCCTGTAAAATTTTAAAGCAACATCTGTAAGCAAAGCTTAGTGAGTTTATAGATTTTCAATATTAACATGCGTGTCAAGCGGAGTCATAAATCTAAGCGTGATATGTCTTGGCTGCCGCTACAGCCCTCATGATTGAGATATAGTATCATAAGATCGGATGATGTTCAAGCCACACTCACGCTTATATCGTGGGGATCAGCCACATACTGGGCTAGCTACCAGTAAGTCAATATGGCGGAACATCGGAGGTCATTACCAAGTTCATAAGAACTGGTGAAATAGCCGGGTCTAGAACAATAGACCATAAGGGCTAATCAAGCTGAATCAATCTTATCAAAAGTCTGATCAATGATGTAAGCATATGTCTTAGGAGTCATGATAGCAACGAATCATAAAGCAAAGTCTGAGATAATATTAAATACAATCTGAAAAGATAAGCAAATAGCTATCATGATTCACTGGGCAACACCCATCCATGGTGTGCACAGGTCTCAATCCAGCTGATAAATGAATGTCAATAAATGTAACAGCATCAATATATCTCAACCGGATCTGTGCATGTTCAATTTGAATATCTATAACTCACTGGTCCGGGTCTTGGTCAAACAGATATATAAATCTGCCATCTGAGTTATCTCAGGATTTTGTCAATCTGCGATCTGTCAATCAAGTCTCTGTCCTGCTTTTAAGTCTTTAAATCTTTAAATCTTTGTTCAGAATATACTGAACCTGTTCAAAATCATTTATGATAATATCATGTCAATTTTATCATCTTTATCATCATCATTATCATGAAATTTCATTATTTCTTTTGGTCATTTAGAATCTGTAATTCTATCTGATTCTGATAATTTCTTTATTCTCAAATTATTCTCTGTCTCAATATTTCTCAAAAAGTCCTTTATTTATACATTTAACAATGTATATAATCATTCAGTAATTATCAATTATATAAATGCTGGGTTTCGGATCCCACTATTTCGAATCCAGCCGGAATGAGGATCCGGATTCGGATCTATCCGAAATGAGCCATCCGGATTCGGTCCAAATCATCCGAATTTGGATTGGAATTCGGACTTGTTACATCCGAACAAATATTGGAACCAAATTAGGATCTTTTAAAATACATAAGATCCGAAATTAACATCCTACCCGAATTAGGATTAAATCCGAATTGATGATCCGAATTAGGGAAATATCCGAACCGAAGTATGATCCGAAATATGAGCACCATCCGAATTTATACCATCCGAACTCGGATCATCCGAGTTCGGACCAACACTTATCAAAATAATAATTTATTATTCGAAATATGGGAACCGAAGTGGTGCCTCATCCGAATTCGGACATATCCGAATTCGGATCCTTCATGTTCATAAATTTCCAGATTTGTTCTTGGTGTTCTTGGTGTTCTTCATTCGGATTTTATTAAAAAAATTACTAAAAACTCATTTTATTAACATGCAACTTAAGATTATGATTTGTTATCATAATTGGGTTAATTTTATACATTTTCCCTATCAAAAACACTATAATTTGATCAAAATCATCAAATATATATATATTTTGTCAAGAACATATTTTTACACAAAAATTCCGATTTTATCATTATTTGGATGATCTAAGCAACAAATTTTATTTCTGTCTCATTTATTAATTTCAACTCATCATAATCTATCTTAATTTTACACATGCAACAACATCTGTTCACAATTTAAAGTTCTTGGTTTCGGTTTCTCACAATATCCGAACCAAATATACATAGAGATTGAAATTAAAAGTGTATTTACCTCAAATTCTTGCAATTTGATGATGTGTGATGCTTATTGTAACTCCTTTGATCTTCAATTCTTGAATTGATTGCAAGTTTTTATGAATCTTGATGATATTTGAGAGATTAGCCGAGAGGTAGAGAGATTAGTGAGAGAGTCAAATTTGAGTTAATGATCATAAAGGATCATTATTTCGGTTTTTATATATAAATTTGATCATATTTGATATTTAACCCACTTCTATTTTTGTATAATACATTTCTTTTATAATTTGATCATCTTTAATATTATCATAAATATAATTTAAAATTATATTTACTTAATCCATTTCATATTTTATTTTATTTTAATAACAACATACATAAATAAATTATATTATTATCTCAACATAGTCATTAACTTAATTAAATCACATAATTAATAATGTAATTAAATTTACATTATTTTGATCAAGACGAAATAAAAGACTTAAATAAAAGCTGGGTTGTTACAGAATGGGCTCCACCACGCACAAACTTCGTCCCCAAAGTTAGCTAGATTCGAACAGACTGGGATAAGTAGCTTTCATGACATCTCTGGATTCCCAAGACTGATGCGAACCTTTGTGGTGTTTCCACTGGACGAGCACCATCTGTATCTCTTTATTTCTAAGTTTCTTAGTCTTCGAGTCCAAAATACGTTCTGGTTCTTCAACCACTCGAAGCTTTTCATCAATTTGCAGGTTAACATGTGGTATCTGTACTTCCCTTTCGTCAGCTAAGCTTTTCCTCAAATGACTAACATGGAATACAGGGTGTATTCCAGCTAAGTCCGCTGGTAGATCAAGACGATAAGACTGATTTCCAATCTTTTCGACGATCTTGAACGGTCCGATAAATCTCGGAGCTAACTTGTTTCTTTTAATGAACCGTACCACATTCTTCATTGGGGATACTTTCAGCATCACCCAATCGTTAACTGCAAAACTGATGGATCTATGCCGATTGTCATAATATGACTTCTGCCTGCTTTGAGCTTCAAGTATGTTTCTTCTAACGAGTTGAATCTTCTCGTGAGTCAACTGTAGAAGGTCAGGACCCGCTATTGGCGATTCGCCTGTTTCGCGCCAACAGGTAGGAGTTCTGCACTTTCGACCGTACAAAGCTTCAAAAGGAGCCATCTTGATCGTTGAATGATAACTGTTATTATACGAGAATTCGACCAACGGCAAGTGGTCATCCCAGTTACCACCTAGATCAAGAATGCAGGCACGAAGCATATCTTCAAGAGTAAGGATAGTACGCTCACTCTGACCATCTGCACTTGGATGATAAGCAGTACTCATAGAAATCCGAGTACCCATCCCGTCTTGTAATGCTTGCCAGAATCTGGATGTGAAGCGACTATCACGATCTGAAACGATAGACTTTGGCACACCGTGACGTGAAATTATTTCAGTGATGTACAACTGCGCCAATCTATCGAGAGAATAAGTTTCTTTCATCGGTATGAAATGTGCTGATTTAGTTAAACGATCAACGACTACCCAGATAGAGTCGTGTTGTCTTTTGGTCTTTGGCAGCTTCGTAATGAAGTCCATCGTTATATGCTCCCACTTCCATTCAGGAACTGGCAGTGGTTGCATATCCCCGAAGGGCTTCTGATGTTCTGCCTTAACCATCTGACAAACTCTGCAGCTTTCAACACACTTACCGATATCTTTCTTCATTCCTGGCCACCAGTAATCAGCTTTCAGATCAAAATACATCTTTGAGCTGCCAGGATGAATGGATAACTTGGACTGATGAGCTTCGGACAGAAGAGTGCTACGAATAGAACCATATTTAGGAACCCAGATTCGGTTTCCCTTGAGACAGTGAAGTCCCAAATGGTTCAGAGTCAGAAATTGTAGTTGCCCTTTAAGATTTTCAGAATCAATATTCTCTTCTTTCAATGCTTCAGCTTGAGCAACTCGAATATCTTCAATAAGATCAGAAGAGAATATAACTGGAGTTAGGGCATAACAGCACTTTTCTGGATATACTTTTCTACTCAATGCATCCGCGACAACATTTGCTTTGCCGGGATGATACAAGATCTCGCAGTCATAATCCTTGATAAGCTCCAAGGATCGACGCTGTTTCATGTTAAGATCTTTTTGAGTGAAAAGGTATTTGAGACTCTTATGATCGGTGTAGAGCTGACACCGAGTCCCATAAAGATAGTGACGCCAGATTTTCAGAGCAAAGGTGACGGCAGCCAACTCAAGATCATGAGTTGGTGCACTTTTCTCGTAATCCTTTAATTGCCTTGAAGCATAGGCAATTACTTTTCCCCTTTGCATCAGAACACATCCTAAGCCAGTACCAGAGGCATCGCTATAGACAACGAAATCATCATTACCTTCTGGCAAGGCTAGAATCGGCGCTTGAATAAGCTTTTGCTTCAAAATGTCAAATGCCTCTTGCTGTTTATCAGTCCAAACGAAAGGAGTATTCTTTCGTGTTAACATTGTGAGCGGCACAGCAATCTTTGAGAAGTCCTTTATGAATCGCCGATAATAACCGGCCAATCCAAGGAAACTTCTTATCTCAGAGGCATTGCGAGGTGTTTGCCACTTCTGAACAGCCTCGACTTTTGAAGGATCAACGGAAATCCCTTCGCCAGAAACAACATGGCCAAGGAACTGGATCTATAAGAATCAAAGTAGGAATTCAAGTTCTGATGGAAATCAAAGAATACTTAGGAAATAACTCAAGACATATATAATAGAAATTATACCTGTCTGAGCCAAAATTCGCACTTAGAGAATTTTGCGTAGAGTCTTTCTTTTCTCAATAACTCTAGCAATTGCCGCAAATGAACAGAATGATCAGCCTCCGTTTTGGAGTAAATCAGAATATCGTCTATGAATACGATAACTGATTTATCCAGCATTGGTCTGCACACGCGATTCATGAGATCCATGAACGCCGCTGGTGCATTCGTTAATCCAAACGGCATTACGAGAAATTCGTAATGACCGTATCTTGTACGGAAGGCTGTCTTTGGAACATCTTCTTCTCTGACTTTTAACTGATGATACCCAGATCGGAGATCTATTTTTGAAAAGTAACTGGCTCCTTGTAACTGATCAAACAGATCATCGATTCTGGGCAGAGGATACTTATTCTTTATTGTAACCTTGTTCAACTCGCGGTAGTTGATGCACATACGGAAGGTTCCGTCTTTCTTTTTGACAAATAAGACTGGTGCACCCCACGGAGAAGAACTTGGTCGGATAAACCCCTTCTCTAACAGCTCTTGCAGTTGCTTTGACATTTCCTGCATTTCTGCAGGTGCAAGTCTGTATGGAGCTTTTGCGATAGGAGCCGCACCAGGAACCAAGTCAATACTGAACTCGACTTGTCGTTCCGGTGGCACTCCGGAAATATCGTCAGGAAATACGTCTGGGAACTCACAGACGATAGGAATATTGGATAAAGGTTTCTTTTCAGAACTGGACTCAGATAGAGCATAACAAAGGTAAGATTCGTGACCTTTAGACAAGTATTTGTGAGCCTTTTCTACAGATATAAAGCAATGCGCACCTTTCCGCTTCTCGCCCTTGATCTCAAGTACTCGGCTGTCTGAAGATTTGATTCTGATTACTCGTCGGTTGCAGATAATTGTGGCCTCGTTGTTCATTAGCCAATCCATGCTGATGATGACGTCAAATTCTTTCAACGGAATTGGGATAAGATCGAGGTTGAATACAATATTATCTACGAGTAATGTGCAGTTTCGATATACAGAATCAGCCATAACATAGCTGTTACTGGCTGTCTCAATGTCAAGTACAAAATGGAAGCTTCGATGGGGACTTAGATAATCTTGATGCAAAAGAAGTCGATATGAAAGAACGACTTGCGCCAGAATCAAATAGCACGCGAGCAGGTATCGTATTTAACAGAAACGTACCAGTGACTACATCAGGTGTTTCTCTCGCTTCTTCAGCCGTTATTTGGAACGCACGTGTCCTTGCAGTTGGTGTTGCAGCAGAACTTTTAACTGTCGACCCTCCAGCTGATGACTGTGGCTGATAACGTGGTCCGCTACGACACTGATACACGAAGTGCCCTCTCTTTCCACATTTCGCACATCCACGTCCCTGCTGTGGACATTCTTCACTACTATGACCGATCATGTTACACGCGAAGCAAGTAACGTCATCCGGATTACATAGTCCCATGTGAGACTTTCTGCATCTCTTGCAGAATCGCGGCTCGTTTGTCAGTGAGTAGGCTTGCGCTTTCGGTTGTGAACTATGCTGATGGGATTGCTGAGACTGAGATTTATTTGGCTTAAAGAATCTGCCAAATCGCTGTTTCTTTGGAGGAGACGGATTCATCGGGTTAGTAGACGGAGCATAAAGCTGATCGCCGTACTCTAAGTAACCTCATTCGATTTGTCTAGCCGCTTCTACCATTTCTAAGTAACTCTTGTATTTGATCGCGCTCATGGGATGTCTGTATCTAGGATTGAGTCCTACCCGGAATCTATTCATCTTTCTTTCTTCGGTAGCAACTTGGTATGAAGAATAACCGCATAATCGCGAAAACTCGTGCTCGTATTCGTCGACTGTCTTCGTTCCCTGAGTCAGCTGCATCAGTTGTACTTCCATTTTATCTCGCTGGTCGACCGGGCAGTATTTCGCGTTGAACATGTCTAGAAACTGGTTCCATTCCAATGTCTGAATGACTTCCTCCCCGTATATGCTTCGCTGTGTCTTCCACCATGCGCGAGCTGCTCCAACAAACAATGCAGACGCGTAGCTCACTTTCTTAGAATCTAAACAGTCAGAGATTCTAAAAATTTCTTCCGTATGACTGATCCAATCCATCGCCTGAATCGGATCCACAGTACCCTCGAAGTTCAGGGCACCGCTCGCTTTAAAATCTTTGAATTTGCAGCCTTTAGGCTGAGCAATTTGGGTTTCTGGATTTGAATTATCAGAATCAGATTCATTGGTCTGGACTTGCTTTTCTTTTCTCTTATTTTTCTTTTCTTCACGTCTTTTAGCTTCGGCCTCATCTCTGGCACGAAACTGTTCTTGCATCATTTTGTTTTGTTGTTCTGAGTGTTGGGCTAGAAATTGTTGCATCATTTCAAACATTTGTTGTTGGGTCATATTGTTGGGAATATCACCTGATCCTGATCCTGACATCTTCTACTGAAAATTAAAATCATATAACTATCAGTTTATAGACTTAGATCTATGTACCCTTTTTCCCATCCTAACAGTCTGTACATCTTATCTCAGTTCAAACCACCTAAATGATTGATACATATGTATTGCTTCAGTTTGAGATCAAGTATACTTACGTAATACTTGATTCACTCAAACTAGTGCTCTGATACCATCCTGTGAAGACCTCCCCTTCCGGGTCAGTCCTCAGAGTCTAGGTCCCACATCATGCAATACGATATCAATCAAACTAAGATAGAGTAATTAATTGCAGAATATTAAATTACAAGTACAAACATTTTAGGATTAAGTTCATTACAAAATTACAGATTTTCAAATTAAAGTTATAAAAAGGGCAACATCTAATCTAATCATCACATCAAACATTACATCAAGTCTACCCAGAACCACCACATTTGATGTCTTCCAATCAGTACCAGATAATTGTTGAGTAGTGGTCTAAGAAAGCTTCAAAACTTGGATTTCTTGATGACCTAAGCACTAGGTCCTGCAGGTGATTTTCCTTTGGCTTTTCCTGTAAAATTTTAAAGCAACATCTGTAAGCAAAGCTTAGTGAGTTTATAGATTTTCAATATTAACATGCGTGTCAAGCGGAGTCATAAATCTAAGCGTGATATGTCTTGGCTGCCGCTACAGCCCTCATGATTGAGATATAGTATCATAAGATCGGATGATGTTTAAGCCACACTCACGCTTATATCGTGGGGATCAGCCACATACTGGGCTAGCTACCAGTAAGTCAATATGGCGGAACATCGGAGGTCATTACCAAGTTCATAAGAACTGGTGAAATAGCCGGGTCTAGAACAATAGACCATAAGGGCTAATCAAGCTGAATCAATCTTATCAAAAGTCTGATCAATGATGTAAGCATATGTCTTAGGAGTCATGATAGCAACGAATCATAAAGCAAAGTCTGAGATAATATTAAATACAATCTGAAAAGATAAGCAAATAGCTATCATGATTCACTGGGCAACACCCATCCATGGTGTGCACAGGTCTCAATCCAGCTGATAAATGAATGTCAATAAATGAAACAGCATCAATATATCTCAACCGGATCTGTGCATGTTCAATTTGAATATCTATAACTCACTGGTCCGGGTCTTGGTCAAACAGATATATAAATCTGCCATCTGAGTTATCTCAGGATTTTGTCAATCTGCGATCTGTCAATCAAGTCTCTGTCCTGCTTTTAAGTCTTTAAATCTTTAAATCTTTGTTCAGAATATACTGAACCTGTTCAAAATCATTTATGATAATATCATGTCAATTTTATCATCTTTATCATCATCATTATCATGAAATTTCATTATTTCTTTTGGTCATTTAGAATCTGTAATTCTATCTGATTCTGATAATTTCTTTATTCTCAAATTATTCTCTGTCTCAATATTTCTCAAAAAGTCCTTTATTTATACATTTAACAATGTATATAATCATTCAGTAATTATCAATTATATAAATGCTGGGTTTCGGATCCCACTATTTCGGATCCATCCGGAATGAGGATCCGGATTCGGATCTATCCGAAATGAGCCATCCGGATTCGGTCCAAATCATCCGAATTTGGATTGGAATTCGGACTTGTTACATCCGAACAAATATTGGAACCAAATTAGGATCTTTTAAAATACATAAGATCCGAAATTAACATCCTACCCGAATTAGGATTAAATCCGAATTGATGATCCGAATTAGGGAAATATTCGGACCGAAGTATGATCCGAAATATGAGCACCATCCGAATTTATACCATCCGAACTCGGATCATCCGAGTTCGGACCAACACTTATCAAAATAATAATTTATTATTCGAAATATGGGAACCGAAGTGGTGCCTCATCCGAATTCGGATCCTTCATGTTCATAAATTTCCAGATTTGTTCTTGGTGTTCTTCATTCGGATTTTATTAAAAAAATTACTAAAAACTCATTTTATTAACATGCAACTTAAGATTATGATTTGTTATCATAATTGGGTTAATTTTATACATTTTCCCTATCAAAAACACTATAATTTGATCAAAATCATCAAATATATATATATTTTGTCAAGAACATATTTTTACACAAAAATTCCGATTTTATCATTATTTGGATGATCTAAGCAACAAATTTTATTTCTGTCTCATTTATTAATTTCAACTCATCATAATCTATCTTAATTTTACACATGCAACAACATCTGTTCACAATTTAAAGTTCTTGGTTTCGGTTTCTCACAATATCCGAACCAAATATACATAGAGATTGAAATTAAAAGTGTATTTACCTCAAATTCTTGCAATTTGATGATGTGTGATGCTTATTGTAACTCCTTTGATCTTCAATTCTTGAATTGATTGCAAGTTTTTATGAATCTTGATGATATTTGAGAGATTAGCCGAGAGGTAGAGAGATTAGTGAGAGAGTCAAATTTGAGTTAATGATCATAAAGGATCATTATTTCGGTTTTTATATATAAATTTGATCATATTTGATATTTAACCCACTTCTATTTTTGTATAATACATTTCTTTTATAATTTGATCATCTTTAATATTATCATAAATATAATTTAAAATTATATTTACTTAATCCATTTCATATTTTATTTTATTTTAATAACAACATACATAAATAAATTATATTATTATCTCAACATAGTCATTAACTTAATTAAATCACATAATTAATAATGTAATTAAATTTACATTATTTTGATCAAGACGAAATAAAAGACTTAAATAAAAGCTGGGTTGTTACATATGTTGCAAACAAATCTGAAGAATTTTTTGCTCTTGAAAATGTGTTTTCATTAACTAAGTAATTATTTGAGAAGGAAAAAAATGAGTTCTTACTTAAAAAACAAGATTTCGAAGTGAAATTTAAATTGTTTGAAAATGAGACGAATGTGTTATTAATTAAAGAACAATCTTTTAAAATTGATTACCAATCATTTGATAATGACAGAATTTCATATTTGGTCATTATTAAAGGATTAGAAGATCAAATTTTCATCTTACTAAATAGTTTAGTGTTTACTCTTCTTCAAATTATTCAGTGGTTAAGGATTCTGAAGTTTGTTTAGAACATAAAGTTGATCATTCTGATTTCTCTTCTGAAATTGAAAAGAATTTAGTTAAATCTCATGAATTTGATTCGTCTTCAGATTTTAAACTTAAATATTTTTTGAATATAAACAAAGGCAAAGATAAATTAATTCAAAAACTTCCGGTCTTCAAAATCTAAGTATTCAAAAGTTCTTAAAAATACTAGTTATTCTTCTCAGAAGGAATCTTCCAAGAAAAATAACAAGTTTTATTAGAAACAGTCTACCACCGGACAGAGTTTTAGAAAGAATAATTTGCATAATTTTGTCCGTTCAGATTCAAGTTTCTTTCGTAAATAAGATATTCATTTTTATCATACTAAAAGAAATTTGCTTATAGAGTTTGAGAAAGAAGAAAAGATATATGTTTTGCAATGGGTACCTAAACCCATAATGAAATGCGTACCAAAACCTGTGATGAAATGGGTACCCAAGAGCACTAGCAAGCCTGGATCCAAAGCTGTTTGGATACTAAAGACATCTTAATTTTGTAGGAAATGGTTTCTAGATAATTCAGACTAGCACCCGGTCTTCACTCATATGGTTTCTGTACACGTCAGCGCTGAACCCGAACATCATTGCAAATGGTTTTCAGATCATTTCCGATTGGAATCCAAGTTGTAGGTCCCAAAAGGTTTCCCAGGTATGTTGCAATAAGTTGTTGAGGGGGGGGGGGTGAATACAGCTAATTAAAACTTCAACAAACTTTCTCAATGTTTGTATGTATATATTAACAAGTGTTAATTAAGAACAGGTTTAGACTGCTGAATTGTTCAAACTGAGATGACAGAAATAACAGATGAACAACTAATCTAAGACTCACTCAGACTAGTTACAATGAATTCACTCACTAAGATGCACTCACTGTTTTACAAGACACAAACAAATAGCTTAGAAGCAGAACAACTTAGACACACTATCACTATTTATTCTTTGTTGAGGGCAGAACTTGCATGCATGAAAACACAATTCTTTTTTGCAAGTGCTGGACTTGTGGATGTCTCTCTTGGTTATCTCTTATTCCTTAGAATCTTCTTTTTACACTCAGTCAGTGAATCTTAGTGGAACTTCCTCATTGGTTGCAGAGATAGTGGAGTGCCTTTACCAAAAGACAAGGATACTTTTCTGCACGTCTGACAAAACATAACTTGTCCCTTTGTAGCAGAATCTTTGTCTTTTCCTTTTTGTCTCTGTTGCATACTACTTTACCTTAAAGAGGAATGTCAACTTTAAACCTTTCCTTTTCATGTATAGCCATTTTGATATAAGAAATGGTTTGTCACCCATTTCAAATATCCTCTTTGTCTTCATGTATTAGAACAGCTTGGGCAGAGAAAATAGTTTTGATTTCCACTTTCTCTTAGACTTGTAAACTAATCTTCACGTTCAAGACTTTACTTGATGAGATGGAAACAAATTCCATAAAGTGTAAAACCTGTTCGCAAAGAACAGGTTCTGTTCACAAAGAATAGAACACTTTACTTGGGTCAAAGTTGTCCAACATGTATGAACAGCGTAGACACTTTATGCCAAACCTGTCCAACAGTTTCAAACGGCTTAGGCAATCTGCCAGGTTACAACGCATGTAACAGTGTTAGCAGCTTTGGGCTTATATTGCAAATCACTTACCAGGTTTCAATAAGGCATTAAAAGGCCTTAAATTCTACCCTTAAGTGTATCAAACAGGTTTGATTGAAAATCTCCCCCTATGATGTTCAACAGGTTCGATTGAGGCCTTTTGTGCCTACAATCTCCCCCTATTTGCAATATTCAGCCCAAGCTGATTTAATCAATGATCACTATATACATTTACATTACAGTTGCAGAAATGAAAATACAACATTGAAGTAAAGTAAAGGATCAGTTTATACATATTGATATTGATCGAAACAACATATGTTTTTACAAGTACAACTGATGTACTGGAATAGATTACAACAAATGTAATAAACTATAACTTATGTACAAGGAAAATTCAACACTTTTGGACTGTTGAAGTTGGGAGCAAATAATGGTAAGCCTGTCCAACAAATAGATAACTTCCATTCTTCATCTACTCATTACCAGTAGATGGACCTTGTCGCTATTCCTCCACTTTCTTTTGAACCCTTTCTTTTCTGGCCTCAATGTAATCCTATTTCATTTCTGAGGAACATAAAATCTGGGCTTTCAAGAGTTCCACTTCTATAGAAGGCTGTAAGCTGATCCCATATGATGACTCTCCATCTAGCATGCTTTACAAAGGCTTTAGAGAGTCTTAAGGGTATTGGTTGTTTAAGACCAGCTTTGTGAAGATCTGAAGCTCTTGGAAAACACATTCATTTAGTTAGAGTATAAACAAAGAATACTCCTACTTCAGGCTCTTCACTGAACTTGCCCACTTCAGGTTCAACACCTACAGGCAAGCTGTGATCAACTCCTCTGATCTCTATAGCGTACAAACCTTGTTCAATCGTCATGAAAAGCTCCTCAACTTCTGTGTCCTTCTTCTGTTTTTTAGGCTTGATCTTAGGTTCCATTCGTGAGGTATCCTTGATCAATCCTTCTGACATCAAGCCTATGTCTTGTACTTTCTCCATCAGCTTTTTAACATATGCCCTGACAGTTTTAGCGGTCTCATACTTTGAGCTGCTCAGGGTAACAACAAGTTCTACCCACACTCTTTATCCCATGTTGGCAACATTAGTAGCTTCATAGGCTTTTAGTTCAGGGCCTTCAACACCAAGCCTAGTGATTTGAAGCTTCCAAGGTTGATTCTTCCTTCAAATGGGAACAACATTGACAATTGTCTCCTTGCCAAGTCTTCTATCAGCTACATCAAAGAACTGTTTCCTTGCCATATTGTCAAAATGGAACTTGGTCTTTGCTGATGAAGGGACAAAGGACATAGACTTTGCCTTGGTCACTAAGACCTTTAAACTTTGCTCTTTCCCAACCTCTTTGCTACTTGCCGATTCCTTTGTTGCTTCCACTAGCTTTCTTTGAACTTCCATGGCAGGCATTTTAATTTTTCTTGCCTCCTTGGTAGCACAGGCTCTGGCAGCTTTCTCAGAGGCTGCCTCGTTCTTACTTCTTTTAAAGATCTTAGCCTGCTCTTGTTTCCACTGATAATAAGTATCCAGTGGAACACCCATGTCTTTGGCTTGAGCTTTGTCATATATTAGTTGAAGGGCCTTCTGAGCATCAGTATCCAAAACAGCTTTCCCTTTGCCTTTTGCTGCTTCGGGCAAGGCTATTTCAGCTTTCTATTCTTCTTCCTCAGATGCTTCCAAGATTAACTTTCTTTTTTTTTTTTTTCCTGGCCTATCCTCAGGAATAGATTCCTCCCCCTTAGATGGTCTAGGGCTTGGAGATCTAGCCTGAGTAGGCTCATCAGCTTTTTCAGAAACCGTGGAAGTACATACAGCACCAGTTTGTAAATGACTTGCTGCTTGGCCAACTGAAGTTGATTTATCCTTTGAGGGAGATGAAGATTTCTCCCCCCTTAGACTTTGTCTTCGAGGTAGATTTCTCCCCCTTTGAAGGAGATAGCACAGAGCCTTCAACATCAGCTCTGCCTGAAGGAACATATCCAACAGGCTTGAGTGCAGCAGTTTTGGGAACAGGTTTGGAACCAACCAGGCTGTGCACTAAGAAAGCCAGGTTGTCCTTCACCTCTGCCAACTGGGTAAGACAGGTTTCAAGAGATGAGGAATGACAGTTGGCAACGGTTGAAAGCTGAGAAATGGCAGCCCTGTTAGTGTCAGTGAACACCAGACTTTGAAGCTGTGTAAGAGTTAGTTCAAGGGATTCTTGCATATCATCAGAGCCTTGCTGCCATAGAGTTTGACAGGGATACCACTAAGGTATATAGAGATGCTAAGGTGGAGGGCAGTGTGTTAGAGCAGGATTCAGCAATACCTGACAGTTGTTTGGAAACAGTTGTCAGGTTAGACACAGAGTCCTATTGGTGAGATAGAATAGAGGAAAGGGATTATGGGAGTTGTCGCAGCTGTGCAGTGAGTGCAAGCAGCTGAGAGGAATAATGGCTGAGGAGCAGGGGTTGGAAAGGATGTCCTGAACGAATCAAGAAATCTTTTAATCTGTGAAGACACGGAGTCCGCTATTGTTGAGGGAAGAGTAGTCATAGATGTTTCCAAAGAGCTAACTTTGTTCGACAGCACAAAAAGTTGTTCCTTCAAAGAAAGATCTTTGGGGGATGGAGGAGTATGGGTGGATTGTTTTGACTAGGTGGATGGGGATGAGTGTGATGGTGATGATTGAGGAGTAGTAGGGTCACTCTGTGATGGTAGGGGCACATTGGAAAGAAGTTCCATGGCCTGGGCAAAGTTTAAGTGACCCACTTTAGAAGGGTCAAGAGTACCTTCAGTTGTGGTTAAACCTGCTTCATCAGATGAGGGGACAGGGGATGGTTGCCTTTCGGATGCCACTGGTATTGGGACACCATCATCAAGACCATGGGTGGTTCCCTCAGTAGTGCATTGGTTTGAGGCACCTCTTCATGGGGAGAGGAGATGTGCATTTCAACATCATCAGTTGTGAAAGCTGATGATGGAATTTGCACTTGGGGAGAGGCCTCACCAAAGGGTTTTTGCTTACTTTGAGGTACATCAGCATGGGGAGATGGTCCTTCAGCAGTTATTAGAGATGTAGCAGTTGCATCATGAGGAGCAGAAGTGGAAGGCTGGTCTGCTGGTTGTCTTGTACCAGCAGGTTCGGCGCCTTGTGCATACTGAGGATGTGAAGGAGAAATATGAGAGGAGGATTGTGTGGACTCAGTTTGGAGTGGAGAGTGCTCCTGTCTTTCAATATCCCCAGCTAGGCATGGCAAAAAAAACCCATACCCGACGGGGAACCTGTAACTCGACCCCGATTTGACCGGGGAATCCCCGAGTTGACCGGGGATGGGGACGGGGACGGGGAATCCCCGATTTAAATTAATGGGGATGAGGCGGGGATGGGATACACTTTAATCCCCGACCCCAAACCCGACCCCGATTATGTTTTATGTTTTAATATAGATTATTATATATATTTAACTTTATAATGTAAATTATTCATGACATTTTTTATAATATATCAAATATTATTGTATATGTCTTTTCTATAGTTTAAAATACTATTGTTTTTTTTTTCATTTTAGTGGTTTTATAAATCTTTTGCAAACATTTCTTTGTTTTAGTTTCATTATAAATTATAAATTATATATGTAAATAACTCAAATATGTTTGAATTGACTTGTTATAAAGTTTAATTACATAAATTTTTCTACTAAATTACTATTTATAGTTTAAACTTAGTAATATTTTAGGAATTTGAAAAACCCGATTCCCTGACGGGGATCCCCGATCCCCGATTGGGATTGGGATGGGGATAGAAACTCATTCCCAAACGGGGATGGAGCCGGAGATGGGGGAGAGGATTCAGAAGCGGGGATGGGGATGGGAACTGTGACTCCCGCCCCGCCTCGCCCCATTGCGATGTCTATCCCCGTCCTATTGAGAGGTAGGGATAGTTGATGTGGTCGTCTCCATATGTACAATTGGTTCCTGTTGGGAGGAACGACAGGGCTCAGGCTGACCATGGTTGGACTCAGGTTGGAGTGAAGTCTGCTCTATAGATACTGCACCTTCTCCCAAAATAGGAGAAGGAGAGGCAGCATGGGTTGCTTCTTTTTCAACTGACTCCTTTTGAGAGGGGTCAGAGGGGCTTTGTTCAGTGGGTGCTTGGGTGGTTTTATTCCTATCTAAGGACTTTCTCCTTTGCGATGAATACATGAGTGTGAAGGATGGAGAGGTAGGAGGAGGTTGTGTCTGGACTGGTGAAGAGACAGGGCTAGAAACAGGTGGTTGAACCTGTTCCATAGTCTCAGTTGCCATAGAGGCACTAGCCACAAAGGCTTCATGTTCAATAGATGAACCATGGTAACCAGTCTGCTCCTCATCAACCACTGAGGCTAACGGGGCAAAATTTGTTTTTTTAGCCTTCTTGGTAACAGACCCAACTTCAATAGACTTCAAGGCACGTTTTTTTCTTTTTGGTCCGTGATGTGGATTTTTCAGCGAGAGCAGGGGTTGGATTCACTTCCTGAGTAGAAGGTCATTCCACCAAACCAAGTAACCTACTCATAGGTGTTGCAAGAGGAGGTTCATCAGCAGGAACGGGGCTATAAAATACTCTGTTTCCAATGACAGGAAACACCAAGTTGTCAATTAAGGTTGGGAGTTGTAAAGATGCTCACCACAAACATGTTTGAAGATTAGACTCAAGAATCTGGGGTATCTAATAGCAGGGGGGACACTGTTCTTGCTCCACCAAGTTCCTCAAATTTAATAATATCCATTTTGCCATATTGAGGGTGGTCCTATCCACAAACTGTAGAGCTACTTGAACTTCATCCCGACTAAGCTGATCGAAGGAACCAACTTTGCAGCTTAGGCTCATCACCACAGAGGCGAAGAGAAAGTTGTAAGTTGATGAGAGTTCCTTCCTGAATAAGGTTGCACCCACCCTTGGTTCTGAGACGCCACAGCATTGTAGCAGATTGCCCATTTGTTCATTCTCCGGCTGTGGTTTGTCATACTTTTCAGCAACAGGAAGGTGAAATACTTTCCGAAGAACAGCTGTAGTGATCTTAATGGTTTTTGAGGTGTTTAGAATTATTCCCCTTATGGTTTTGGTAGCAGGGTCATAAGAGCAGGTGTACCAAAACTCATACACCATCTCCTGGAACATGACACCAGGAGTGGCTGTAATAGCATAGTTAAGGGGATTGGCTTGCAAAAACTCCACCATTTGTTCATAACCTTTTCCAGTGTTGTTTTTGGGGATGGTTAAGTTAGCAACGTAGTTGGTGGGTTTGATGGTTAACATGGTGGTGACTGAGGGATGCTTGATAACATCGTCACCTACGAATGCAGGAATAAAAGGGTTGTTCTGGGAGGCCTTTTTTAAAAGTAGGAGAGGATGCATGATTTTTGGACACTAAGTCTTTTAGGGTTTTGCAGAAGGTATAGAAGTAGTGAGGAAAAAGAAGATGAAACAGTGATATAGGTATTTATAGGATTTAAATGTGGAAAAGTAGGAGAGAGAAAGGTTTTGGGCGGTTGATTTCAAATGTTACTAATGGAAAACGAAACACTTTAACACGTCAGCACGTTTGTCAGACCAACTTGACCTTTTTCTCCACTAACACACGTATAACACATCATCCACATGTAATTAAGATAAGTAAATACATAATTTAAGTAACTTAAATGTGAAGTAATGTTAATTAAAAGCTGATGTTCAAAGTTGTTGTTCAAAACCTGTGATGAAAAAGTTTCATCAAACACTGATCATTCTCTAACCTGTCTATCAAACCTGTGCAGCTGTATGAGAACAGGTTTCAATGTGAAACATGTTCAATAGCTGAACAGATTAAAAGGCTTGGCCTTGTATGACCGATTATAGAGTGAGCAGGTTTCAAGTTTAGACAACAAAACATGTTTGAGAGAAAAACTTAGTTTTTAAACCTTTATTGTTTTGGCAAACCTGTTACTTGTCAAACCTATTCCAATCTCAACTAACTGGCTAAGTATAGAGCAGATGAAACATGTTCTGTCAAAGTTGTTTTGCAAGATTTTATCAGATTTGATCAAGTAGCCTTAGAACGTCAATGACACTTAGCCACTTTTATTTAACATTCCAGCTTGCATACAAGGGAATTAAACCTATTTTCATCTAGTGGTTTTGTGAAAATATCTGCAAGCTGTTCTTTTGTGAGAACAAAAGTTACCTCCACATTACCTTTTTGGATGTGATCTCTTATGAAGTGATGTCTGACCTCAATATGCTTTGTTCGAGAGTGAAAGACTGGATTGTTAGATATGGCTATGGCACTTGTATTTATCACACAGAATAGGAATTTTCCTATATACAACGACATAGTCTTCAAGCTGATGCTGCATCAACAGAACTTGCCCACAGCAGCTGCCAGCAGCAAATATTCAGCTTCAGCTGTAAAAGTAGAAACAGAATTCTGCTTCTTGTTGCACCAACTGGTCAACTTTCCACCAAGGAGTTGACATCCACCTGTTGTGCTCTTTCTATCTAGCCTACAACCTGCAAAATCAGAATCTGAATAGCCAATTAGTTCAAGGCGTGAGTCTTTGGGGTACCAAAGACCCAAAGTTGGTGTACCCTTTAGAAATCTGAAAATTCTTTTCACAGCAGCTAGATGGGATTCCTTTGGATTAGGTTGAAACCTAGCACATAGACAGGTAGCAAACATTATAACTGGTCTACTAGCAGTTAAGTATAGTAAGCTTCCAATCACACCTCTGTAAGATGTTACTGGAACAGCTTTGCCACAAGTATCAGCATCTAATTTTACATTTTTTGCCATTGGTGTTTTGATGGGAGAACATTGATCAAATTTAAACTTTTTCAATAGATCTAATGTACACTTTCGATTTATGAAAATTCCATTTGAGGTTTGTTTAACCTGTAATCCTAGAAAGAAATTAAGTTCACCCATCATGCTTATTTCATACTTAGATTTCATGAGCAGTGAAAAATTCTTGCATATTCATTAGTAGGACCAAATATAATGTCATCCACATAAATTTGAACAAGCATTATGTCAGTTTTCACTTTCTTTATGAACAATGTAGTATCCACTTTAGTTATGGAATAACCGTTGCTCATAAGAAAATTAGTAAGAGTATCATACCAGGCTCTTGGGGCTTGTTTCAAACCATAGAGTGCTTTGTCCAACTTATAGACAAAACCTGGAGGATTTTCATTTTCAAAACCTAGAGGCTGCTTAACATATACCTCTTCTTGCAGCTTTCCATATAAAAATTAACTCTTTACATCCATTTGAAATACATTCATGCTCTTGTGGGCATCATAATCTATTCGTTCCTCTTGCCTATACCCTTGAGCAACCAATCATGCCTTATTTCTGATGACATGACCTTGCTCATCTATTTTGTTTCTGAAAACCCATTTGGTGCAAATAATAGTTTTTCCTTTACACATAAGGACTAGCTGCCATACTTTGTTCTTCTCAAACTGATTGAGTTCCTCTTGCATGGCATTGACCCAATTGGCATCTTTAAGTGCATCATCAATTCTCTTTGGCTCCTTAGGGACACAAAACTTGAAAACATACAAAAGTTTCCAAGATTGTCTCATCTTGTTTGCACACGTTTGTTAATATCACCATTAATTTGATCATTTGGGTGACACCTGATCCACTTAGGATCATGTTTCAATGAAGATTCCTCTGTATCAGTTTCATTCTTACCTGGTCTTATAGAACAACTCTCAAGAATTTCAGACACACTGACGTCTTGAGCCTGTTCACTTGCTGAGGATGAACCATTATTGTTGAACACATCAACGAAGGATTCAGGGAAACCAACATTGATTGGTTTTGGACATGGTACATTGACTATATCAGTACACTTACTCACACAGGGTGTACCAATGTAATCATCATCATGTCCATTATGGTTAACAGGTTCCACTCTGGGTGATGTGGAAGCTTTTGAGTCCTTTTCTTCAGCATTGGAATGCATAAGATCATCAAAGATAAAATCTCCTAAAACTGATTCAGGAACCGCTTTGTTAGAAGAATTTATAGACTCTTCAAAGGTGACATTGATAGATTCATCTATCACTTTCTTTAAGGGTTGTATACTCTGTAGGCTATGGAATAGCTGAGTATCCAACAAACACTCCTTCATCAGCTTTGGGTTCAAATTGGCCAGCTGGTCCCTTTGTTTCAGGATGAAATAAAGGCATCCAAACACATGGAAATAGCTTATATCTTGTTGAACCTCTTTACCACTAAGGAATTGTTTTGAGTGAAGCAAGCAGTATTAACAGCTTCAGCCCAAAATGATGAAGGAAGACCTGATGCACACAGCGTACGGTCCACACAGCTTCTATGAGAATTCTGTTTCTCCTTTCAGTAACTCCATTTTCTTGTGGAGTTCTTACAATTGAAAAGTTTTGAGAGAGTCCCTTTTCTTCATAGAAGTCCTCAAGAGTACCATTTTTGAATGCAGTACCATGATCACTTCTAAGCAGCTTGACTTGGGCAGAGTTCAGAACTTCCATCTTCTTGATAAACCCAATAATTTCTCTGGCAGCCTTTCCTTTGGTATTTAGGAAGATCACCCAAGTGTACCTGCAGAACTCATCAACCATTACTATGGTGTATCTTCTACCTCCTAGACTTGAGACATTAACAAGTCCAAACAAATCCATGTTGATTAAGAAGAGAGGTGTATCAATAGAAAAATTATGTTTGGATTTAAAAGATGTTTTTCTTTGCTTACCCTTCTCACAAGCTGTGCAGAGTTTATCGTTAACATAAGTTTTAGAAGGCAAATCTGTTACTAACTCTTTCTTACAGAGTTTTTTGATATTCTTGAAGTTCAGGTGTGACAGCCTTTTGTGCCATAACCAGTTGAGGTCTTCTTCAGTTGTTGGAACAACATATTTCATATCTACAACATATACCCCTTTCTTTCTTTGTGCACATAGCACAACTTTGTCTTGGGAATCCAGTATGTACCCTAGGTGCTCATCAAATATAACCTTGTAGCCAGCATCACACAGTTGACTTATGCTAACAAGATTATGTTTTAGCCCAGACACATAGGCTACTCTGTTAAAGATTGCAGCACCAGCGTGAAGGGTTCCATATTCTTCTGTGGATCCCTGGACATTGTCACCAAATGTGACCTTTGGGCCTTTTTCAGGCTTGAGATCACTCAGCAAATCTTTGCAACCTGTCATGTGGCCAGAGAAGCCACTGTACAAGTACCAAACCTGGCTTGGTTGTTTGACCTGCAGAGTAACAAGATGAAAGAGTAGTTCTTAGGGGAACTCATCATAGGGATGAGTTCTCCTTCCTCATCAACATTTGTTGATGGACCACTACGATCAATACTAATATTTCCACTTTAGATTGTATCTGCTGAGATACTCTCCTCAACGACAATGTTACTCCCAACACTGCTGGATTTTGCAATGTTGGAGGTAACAGTGTCAACAGGCCTTATGTCCTCAGTTTCAGGACAGTCCTTCCTTATGAGTTTTCTTTCCACATTTATAACATTTTCTCTTGGACTTTTTGAAAGAAGAACTCCCAGAAACACATTCTGATTTCTCTTTGAATATTATTATTTGATAGGTTTTGGAGCTGGAAGGAGTGCTGGTTATCGGTTTGGGCCGTTAAGTGGCTTATTGGCAGTATTGAGCCTTAAAGGCTATCTTTAGCCTATTGTACTATGAAATCTTGTATTGATATCCGTGTTGCATACATAATTACATCTTTATTTTATTTATGACATTGTGCATATCTATTTGTCATCATCCTCTTATATGATGCATTGCACTGGTTGGCGATTTTTATCCTGTCCTAGTTGCAGGTTATGACATACTGCCCTAGTTGGCAGTTTTATTACTCTGTCATGGCCATTGGCCAGCATACCTTTTTTGATACCACTCCTTTCATATATTAACCTACATGCTATGCTTGAAGATCATTCCTTTCATACTTGACATATTCATACTTGATTAGCCCTTTGTGAGCTATGCTCATTTACTTGCCTCACTGGACATCCAGGTTATCATTATTATTAGGGTTAAGTGTTATTTTGACCATTGCCTTTTAGAATTTTTTCGATTTAGTCATAAACTATTTTTTGTCTCAATTTAGCCACTAAAATATTTTTTGTATACATATTTAGCCACTAAACTTTCTTTTTATTGATTTAGCCACTGAAAATTGTCCCAATTTGGCCACTAAACTATCCCATTTTGTATCGTTTTAGCAATTAGTTTTATTCATTTTTCCCAAAATAGAATTTTTAACAAAGTTTAGTGGTTAAATCAGGACAAAAAATAATTTAGTGGCTAAATGGGACAAAACTGAAAGTTTAATGGTCAAAATTGTACTTAACCCTTATTATTATTAACCACCTTACTTTTTGTTTGTGTGTATAAATTCTTACTTTCGGAAGCTTACGGAGTAAATGGCCGGACATGGAAGCTAGTTGGAGTTGCACGGCTGGACATGGAAGCTGGTTGGTTGGCAACAGCGGGTAAGTGGGTTATGCTCATGACCTATGCATCATGTGGGCTATGCCCACACCGTTTTTATTAAAAAGATATTGCATTTGTCATCTTATAATCATTTTAATATTATTACATGTTGTATGTTTTGCACTCCATATCGATCTAGTAGCTCTCTTATCAAATTTTATTTGCTAACCCCTCACATTACATGTATTATAGGAGGTGTTAGAACTGGCAAGGCGACTGCCGGCTCTGGTCCTAGAGTGTAAACGGACCGTTTCTGGAAGCCTTAACTTTGGTAAAAGCTTAATGCTTAATAATGGGAAAATTTTGGGTAGTTTGTCTACCATCATGTTTTGGCCTGTATCTATATATATAGACATGTGATTGTCCTTCTGATTGACGATAGTTGTAGTAAGTATTCTGAAGTAGCGTGAAATTATATATATATATATATATGTGTGTGTGTGTGTGTGTGTGTGTGTGTAATTTGCTTCCGTTTACATATACATAAATTAAATCAGGGAAATGGACTCCGTGCGAACGGGTCATGCCCGAATTTCTGAAAACCATGTTAATTATGATTAATCTAATTTAACCCCATTAATTATTATATTATGTTGAAATGGATGTTTCAATTTGATATCAGAGCTGATGTTCATTGCATGAGTATAGTTGACGATACTCTACTATGAGCTCGGTTTCATATGCTTGTATTGGCGTCCTACGCAGGACTATTATAACATAAGCTAAGCTATGATTTGGCCTAGGATGGGTACGGGTTTAAGTTAATGAAAATGCTACTGTATAATTAACGCGTGTATATACGCTTAATGTCATACAGCTTGATGGCTGGACATACTGAACTAAATCACAATATGAAGATTGACTCTAATCATGAGAAAAAGGCATATATTGAAAAGTGCCTAATAGAGGTATTATTAATGCCTCGTGATATTGATTCCCAAGTGAGAATCTTGAATACCTTGTATTTTAAAGGTTATAAGCACCGAGAATAATGGTGTATTTTGAAACTATAATGAATGTTATTATTAGCAATAAATCTCTATAATTCCTTGATGGAATTATATGATGATGACTGAATCCATCTATGAATATCTTGGAAAACAGGTAAATTATCATATATACCTCAAACTAAATTGGAATTATTTCCAAAGACACTATAGCCATAATAGCATATGTTTATAATTTGGGTTGAAGTGATAATGAATACTATTATGTAGCAATTGTCGTTGCAATATGTTGTCACCATGACCCTCTTCGGGAAATAGGCGATAGGTAAATTATGGATTCCAACGTGTGTATATATATATATATATATATATATATATATATATATATATATATATATATATATATACATATCTCTAATACAGATTAAAATAGATTGTAAGACCTAAGGGTCGATGTATATTGAGATTATGAAAAAGAATTATAAAGAAGGGTAAAATGCATACCCATGACTATGATATTAAAAGAAAAGTCTCTTGTGGGGAAAAGTTATGAAATTACACTTTTATGCTAATTATACAAGTAATGAGATATCTCAAAATCCAGATGACCAATAAATGATATAATTATATTGAGATAGAAGTTAAATACAAATATGAGAAGTATGGGAGGTCTTGCACCCTCGAATCAAATTATAATGACTCTAATAGTCCAAGTTAGGGCTCAAATAGGGTTCTACCAAATTTGATAACATTTTTGTATAGCTGAAGTATCTAAACACTTTAGGTAATGATTCATTACTTATTAATAATTTAAATAATTCCAAAAGTTGAATCCCAAATTATGTATTGTACAGTTGGTTAAAGACTGTGGGATAAGGGATTCGTTACAACGAGTTCCCCGTCTTGGGTGCTCTGGATCTAATTGTTAAAAAGAAGGACTTCACCTATAAAGATGCATATATTACCGTCAACTAAATTGGGTAACAATCCAAAATAAATATTCTTTGCCTTATAGTAATTATCAGTTTGATCAATGGCAAGATGCTTCATATTTCTCAGACATTGATCTGCGAATTGAATATTATCAACTAAAAGATCCGGGAGGAGATATACTAAAGACTTCATTTCATACTTGATGTGGTCATCATAAAATTTGGTGATGTCGTTTTGAACTCACAAATGCACTAGTTGTATCTTTGGATCCAATAATCCTAATATGCCAACCTATGTTGGATAAATCAATTATCACTTATCGATAATATCCTAATTATTCAAGGATAGAATGTGAATATACTATGCATCCCCGTGAGATGTTGAAATTAAGTCGCAAAAGAAGCTTTATGTAAAGCTTTCCACATGCGACGTCTAGATATAAATTTCAAACCAAACTTCATAAACTTAATTGCATACATACACAGACACACACACAGATATATATATATATATATATATATATATATATATATATATATATATATATATATATATATATATATATATATATATATATATATATATATATATATATATATATATATATATAGACACACACACACACACCCATACATAATCTTGTATAATCACTATAATTAGCATTACATACTACAAATACAATTAATCTGCTAAGTGTTGAACCTAAATTTAAATAGGTCCAAACCTTGGTCATATCATCTCCGAGGGGTAAGCAAACTGGTTTAAGAGATTCATAATTATGAGAGTATGCTATTTACCCAATTCTTTCTGTTTCTGTGAAGGCTGCCTTTGAGCTCATCCCGCCCCTCCGGAGGACAACAATTTTCTTTTCCAACCTGAGATTATCTTTTTCATTTTATCCACTAGAGGAAGACAATGTTATCTCTTTATTGGAGTACCTTCATATCCCTTTAAAAGTGGATGCTAATTGTTTATGATAGTTGCTGGTAATGCAACCGAAGTAATAAATTCCAGAGATTGGCCGAAAGATCTATTCTGCACTTAAATCTGAGTGTCCCATTAGTTGAGATTATCTTCTTCTAGGTAATTCACAAAAATTTAAATTGTTTAAGGATCGCATATGGGTCCTTTAGCCTAGCGACTTCGTAATATGCTACTAACAGAATTTTGTAATCTCAAGTATACTTATCATCTGAGAAATATTTAAAGGTATCATGACATTAATCTGCGTACTGGTGGTTAGGGATGAAACATGATGCCTCCGAGTCAAAACCGATAATTAAATACTAATTAAATAATGATTAAAAATATTATCCTTAATAATAAATTGAACCTATTTCATATAAGTTAAATAAGTAATTAATTACATTGGATACCAACGAGTATTATTTACTTGACCATATGATTAACCTATGATAATAAAAAGGTTCAATGAAAAAGAAATATATAATGTGTGCCTCATTATGAAGGTCACTGCAATATAATTCAAGAACTAGAGTACCACATTTGGTTATTTCCCAAATGAACGGTATTATAGTTAATGAGAAAATATATCCTTAATATGAATAGCAATCCTGCAATGAACTGAATATTGCTATGGATTTGAAATTTCATGTATAAGGAGTAAGTAGGTAAGAAGTGAACCTTCAAACAAATTGATATCACAGAGTGTTATCAAAATAGTGATAGTGACTATGTCACTAATATGCTCTTAATGGGTTATTTAACCCGATGCATACATAGCAATGTTGCTATCTATATATTTGGGTCGGGTGATCCGACGGTACTAATTGGACATAACCTACTTATAATGACACGTAACAAGCATACTAAATGTTATTAAAAGCCTCTTGAAAATTCTGGAATAGCTTCCGTGGGCGGAATCCTTTTCAAGGGGGGAGGAGTTGTAACATCCTCAAATTTTAATATAATAATTAAATCACTAAATATACAATTTACCGATAATTTGGTGGATTAATTATGTGAACCGATGCGTAGGAATGGATTTTTATAATCATTCAAGAGAATATATATATATATATATATATATATATATATATATATATATATATATATATATATATATATATATATATATATATATATATATATATATATATATATATATATATATATATGTATATATATATATATATATATATGTATATATATATATACGTGAATTTACAAAACGGTAAATAGGTAAAACTGGACTCATATATATATTCGAGCCAGTTTAACTCGCACATTGCAATAAGGTTCTCAAAAATTGAGATACAAATTATAATTAATAAATCTGTCAAATGAATTGTATTTAACTATTCAATTCAGATTGGAATTAAATACCTAGTCATAAGCTCTTACCACGTGTACTATACACGTTAAGCCTTGGAATTTGACAATTCATAGTAAGCTGTACAAGCCTTAAAGCCCTGAGTACAAGAGCCTTAAGCCTCCTACCAAGTGTTAATAATTGAAACACATGAATTTAATTTGTTTGTGACTGATTTAGGAGAATGCAAAACCTTAGGGGTTAGAGTGCAAATTAATGGCCAATCGGGGGTGGTAAAACCCCCCAATCATGACCCCCTTTCTCATTCTCTCCTTTGGAAAAAATAAATTTTGCATACTTACACTCAAAGGAACCCCCTTAGGGCTGAGAAATTTCTTGCCAAAACTCTTGTTAGGAGGCTAAAGTGGTTCTGAAAATTGAATTTATAAAGCTGAAGGTATGATTCTCCCTCTTTAGGTTAGCATATTCATCATTCTCTCCATTCCTAACCTAGTAATGATTATAGAGAGTTGGTGATGAGTTAAAGATTTTGATAAATTAAAGAGCTTTGATAGCAAATACATGATTAATGGTATGATTTCTGGAGTTTTGGACTCCATGGAAGTATAATTTCAGAGGAGAGGAAACTTTTATAAATATTGGATTGAATGGAGATTTTGAAGGAATCCAATCATGTGTTTATGCCAAAATAATGTTCATATATGTTTATATGTGTTTGCAGTAGTCAATATTTGTATAAAAACAGGTTTGAGATGTTTTGTATGTTAAAAACGAGTTTGGAGCAAAAGAACCACGAACAGGGCACCAAAAAATGTCAAACCTGGGCTGTTGCTCCGATTGACTCGTCGAGTGGGCTATGATGGAGGTTGAGTTTTGACTTGTCGAGTCGAGCCCCTGTACACCCAAAACACTTGTTTTAAGCCCTATAATGATATTATAGTATCATGGGATCATTCTATAATTATATAACACATAAATTATCATCAAATAACTCCCACAAGTCTATAAAACTCGATAAGAGGTATGCTGGTGTCGGTAGAAATCGGAAACTTAAACTGAAAATGTTTAAACACTTCAAATAACTTCCAAACTTTTTGATACACTATTATAAGCTTATGAATGTGTAAGGTCTACACACTACAGATCTATCTAGACGCGACACCGTCAACGAGTGCGGAATCCTCGTTAACGGCTTGACGGAAACAACCCTCACACGGAACATGGAGACTATCAACAAGCTGTACGGACGAACACGAACGCACCTACTAGATGATTCTCTCCGAAAGAACACTCACAAAGCTGATAAACTCGAGATCGCCTTTTGCTAATCACTCACACGAAATCTGCAAAAGTCTACTAATGATTCGAGTTAATCCCTAATTATAGAGGCTCATTCGAGTTTGTCATGGGCCAAACTCCAATCAGGCCCAAGGCCCATTCGAGTTTGTCCTCTTGACACTCTCGAATCTGCCCTATACAACACATTCAAATCTGCCTCTATGTCAAATTCGAATTTGACACTAAATTCGAATTTCTCATGTTCTACTTATATTTGATTATATGATTCAACTTATATTTGACTTAATCTTTGATTTTATGTTTGAACTTCTTGTAATACATTACATCAAGTTCAAACACACAATCAATAACTATCAAACATATATAAACACATACATCAAATATCCAATACTTTGTAATATTACTTGAATCAAAATGCTAGAACACTTAGACTGCTATCGTCACACATGGTGTACCAACAGACTCCCCCTTGACGATAGCTTCTAACAATTTACACATTTGATTAAGTACTTTGTTTATTTATTTAAACTGTTGCCAGCATACAAAACTTTCTCAACACATACTTTAATTACATTCTGATACTTTCTAGCCTCAGACTCGATATGTGCATCACTTGAGTTTTTTTGATTGTATAGCACTTGCATGTCATCTTTTGAAAGGTTCACTAGATGTAGCGGATCATAGACTCTAAGAATTTCTTTTTCTTCGAAGTCTTCCATCACTGCTTCTCCTGTCTCACTCTCCACATACCACCAATTGAGATTTTTCATGACATCTTGTGGCATTGGTTTGAGAGGAACCTTCCTCAGACATCTAAGTGGTTTGTATTGAATTTTCATCCACGGACGACCAGTTAGAGGGTCAATACGAGTATTGTCCATCACTCGTTTACCCACCCTTGGATTGAGCCGCTCGAATTTCCTTGACCTCCCTTCTTTTCTTATGATTTTTGCTATTATTTCAGCATAAGGGTCGTCGCCGATGTTGATAAGCTCCTTCCATGCTAATGCTTTTATTTCAATCTTTGGCTAGGAGTTGAAGACTTTCAGACTTCTTCTGAGGTACTGGAGACCATCTTTTCGTTTGAAAATGAATAGCTGCAGTTATCGATCAAAGAACCAGCTCAAAATATTTCCGGATCAGATGTCGATGGCGCACTTGAAGGTCCAGCCTCTTGTGGCTCTTGAATTTGGCTGGTAGAAGGCCTGTCTGCCTGAATTTGACTCGCGGAAGGCCTTTGACGTCTCCTCTGTTGTTGAGGACGTAGTTGTTGTTGTCTTTGTTGCTGTGGCTGTGGCTGTTGAACTTGCACCTCTCCTGCCCAAATGGCATCGTCAGGGGCTACAAAGTTCCGGTCGAGTACAGCACCAAACAAAGGTCTCTCTACTGGTACAGCTAACCTTCCTCGGTGAGAGGAGCAATCGGCAAAAATTCTCTTATCAATGACTGCAACGCTCTGAATATCGTTCAGCTGCGGCAGATTTGGCAAAAAGTGCCGGATTAGCATCATCACAAAATGAGGGTAAAGAAGAAATCTTTCCCGCTACGGAGCCGTTATCTGATGAACGAACTCTGAGAAGAACATTTCGGAAAAACTGAACTTTCAATTATAGACTAACGCGATCATCCCTGATTGGATCTTCGAACGATATAGTCAAACCCCGCTTTCTTCGCAGCGAAACAAACCATGAACACATGCGCGAGATATCGCCATTGTCCAATTAGCCCTCTCTTCATATATGATGTCTTAGTAACATCTAAACTATAGCCCATTCTTGCAAAGGCAGCCTGCCTGATTGATAGGTGAAAATCAATAGGCCCATCTTCCTGCTCCTGAGTGCCCAATTGAAGCACTTGACGAAGAATATCAGCAGAAAACACCAAAGGATTACCAGCAATCCTTGTCCTCAGAACTGTCGGAGTGACAGTACAATCAACTTGCAAATGATCATAGGATTGTCGTACGTAAGGAATGACAATCTGGATATTATGAGACAGTGCATATGAGATTCTGGATTCAACTAAGTAATCCACCATCTGACGGAAAGCCTGCGCTTCAGGGATAGCATGGTCAGGGGAAATGACCATATTATGCTTCGGAACAAATACTCTATCCGCCATGTCTGCACAATATATCAAATAAAATATTAGAATTATTAAAAATGAATAAACTTGTTTAAATTCAAATTTGTTTTATTTTGAACTTGTATAAGGACAAAATCCAACACTTAAGAATTTCTACAAGGTTAATTAAAATTTAAATTAAATAATTCAAATACAATGAGAAACTCGAACAAACAGATTCGAATTAACGTCTATTCGAGTTTGATGGCACATGCGAGTTTAATGACCAATTCGAGTTTACTGACAAACTCGAGACTGGCCATGAACAGACTCGAAGGAGTCGGCCACCATCTTCACAAAAATCCATGATTTTAACCGTGTTAGACTCAGAAAATCACATCTTTTAGTCCTACTAGGTTCTAATCAATGATATTTGCAATTAATTTGACTTTTCACCGGTTCAAAGTTTGTAATTTTGAAAAACAAACTTTCTACCAATAAAACTTCAAAATATAATGATTTTGGCCTAAATGGAGTATAAAACTACCTAAATCTTGTACAATCCACTTGGTTATACGTAGATCTACTGGTAGTATCAAACCCACACGGACAGAAACTCGACAAATAGTTGATATCTTGAAAACGACAAACTCGAGATTAGATTCGAAATCGCCTAGACAAACTCGAGAGAATAGATTCGAAAATAGATGAGTTAATGACCATCACTGTTGACCTATTTATACCACCAACATTCGAGTTTGATGCCTTTTTCGAATCTACTGACAGATTCGAGCCCTGCCATATTCGAGTTTAGCTTAAACTCGAATTCTCCCCTGAAACTTTGAAAATTTCGAAATTTTTTTGAAATAAATTCAACTTTTTCAACCTTTTCAACCTTATCGTGTAACGGAATAAACTATGCCAAATCTTTTACCTTAAACACAAGATTTTCATGCAATGTTTATTTTATTCAACTATGAATGCACCCTCATTAATTTTTGACCTTTTTCCTAAGTAAAATTTAAAAATAAAATAAAATGAAATAAAATAAAAATAAAAATTTAAAATTTTGAACTAAAATTTAACTTAGACTAAACTACATAATTATTTAAGATTACTGCCAATACTAAACACTAAGCAAAATATTTTTGACGAGTATGGTCAAAGAGTGGTTCAATCAGATAGCGGTGTCAGATACTCACTTTCAGTACTTAAACTTTCACACTTAGGAATTTTTGATTCCTTTAATTGTTTGGCGTGACATACACTTTTAGCTGATTGTTGGTATTTACCCCTTTAAACATACTACATTTCGGAATATCCCTTGGCCTTTTTATTTATCATGAAATTATCTTATGTGACTCAGACATAGACATACTTTTATGATCAAGGCATACAGGCAATGATTCTAACTTTTTGGTATTTGCAAACTTTCTTTAAAAGACAAACATCGGACACAGGTCTGTATTTACATACAACAAAGTGTCTTAGTTTGACATAAGGTTTATTTTTAAAGCTAGCAAGACAGCGGTGACAAGTCTGTACCGACGTACAACAAAGCGACTTATCTTGCTAACCCGAATCAAAACAGAGGCAACAGGTCTGTACTTACGTACAACAGAGTTACGTGATTTTGACTCTCAGTTCTGTATGATTTTTCTATGCTTTCCATTTTAAGATGTATTTGATGTTGCTATACATCCCCAGAAAGTTTGCATACCTCATTTATAATCAAAGTTTGTATGTCTCGTACATAAAAATTAAGACCAATTGGTCATACATCTAAGTTAGTGACACGTTTGACTTTTTCTTGAGTATTTTATTAGCCTTGAGATGCCCTCTATGTATTATGCCTACCAACACATCAAACTAAAGTAATGTACAACACTTAGAATTTTAGGTGCATTATGTGTGAAAGTCTAAACACTTAGAGTTTGTAACGACTGTGCTAATTTTCGTCACTTTGAACCTATGTTTCTAAGACTTAACTCCTTTTCTGATATTCTCTTTTTTTTGAATCTTTTATGGTTTTCTCTCTTTTTTCTTTTGTTTTTCATAAGAGATAGCAAGAAAATAATCTAACCTACTAACTTACTAAAAATAGAAACTATCCTAATTTAGCAAACTTACTATAAAAAGAAAGAAAGACTACAGCTATAAACAAAAATAAAAAATATACTAAGGTCAATTTACTCTGGGTTGCGCATTCCATTTAGTTGAATCAAATATTCAAACCGTGACTTATCAAAAGCTTTGGTAAATAAATCAGCATTATTATCATCCGTTGCCACTTTTACCAATTTGATTAAGTTCTTTTCAGCACAATCACGAATAAAATGATGCCTTATGTCTATGTGCTTTGTTTTACTGTGTTTAACTGGATTATTTGTTATAGCAATTGTAGATTGGTTATCTATCCTAATGGGAGTTTGAGTGTAAGCCAAACCGTAATCCCGCAATTGTTGTTGTATCCACAGAACCTGTGAGCAGCAACTAACAGCAGCAACATAGTCGGCCTCGCACGTTGACACGGCTACCGACGTCTGTTTCTTGCATTGCCAGGAAACCAGTCTCCCTCCAAGGAATTGACAACCTCCAGTTGTTGACTTGCGCGTCAAGCTGCATCCTCCGTAGTCTGAATCCGTGAATGCCTCCAATTCCAGATCTCCCTCCGCGTGATACCAAAGTCCCAGCTTCGGCTTCGACTTGAGGTACTGTAGAATCCGCTTCACAGCTTTCACATGCATCTCTTTCGGATTAACTTGAAACCTAGCACAAATACACACAGCAAACATAATGTCAGGTCTTGAAGCAGTTAAATACATAAGTGATCCAATCATGGCCCGATATAACGTCGGATCCACATCGGTATCACTTTCAGTACCCGATCCGAGATTGTGATTCACTTGAATCGGCGTGCTGAAATGGGCTGTCAGTTTCGTCCCTTCCATCCCGAAGCGTTCTAATATGTCATAGACATACTTCGTCTGATGGATAAATATTCCTTCCTTATTCTGGTCAACTTGCAACCCCAAGAAGAAATTCAACTCACCCATTGCACTCATCTCGAATTTTGACTTCATCACCTTCTCAAAATCCTTGCACATTTGTTCGTCTGATGATCCAAATATGATATCATCGACGTACACTTGTACCAAGATGAAGTGATCTCCCTTTCGCTTAAGGAACAGCGTACTATCTATCCTACCCCTTTCAAACCCGTTCTCTAACAGATGGTTGGATAAAGTCTCGTACCACACCCTTGGTGCTTGATGCAATCCATACAGAGCCTTATCTAATCGATATACTCTGTCTGGATATTTTGGATCTGTAAATCCGGGCGGCTGTTCTACACATACCAGTTCCTTCACTTTCCCATAGAGGAAAGCACTCTTAACATCTAGTTGATATACCTTAAAGCCCTTGAAGGAAGCAAAAGCCAGAAACAAACGAATTGCTTCCAGCCTTGCTACTGGCGCAAACACCTCATTGTAATCGATTCCCTCCTCTTGGTTGAAACCCTTTACAACTAACCTAGCTTTGTTGCGAGTGACTATACCTCGATCGTCTCTTTTGCACTTAAAAACCCATTTGGTTCCTATTGCTATTTCCCCTCGAGGTAATGGAACTAACTCCTACACTTCTAGTTTCCTAAACTGAGAGAGTTCTTCCTGCATCGCTTCAACCCAGGAGTTATCCTTTAGTGCCATTTGCACATTTTTCGGCTCTACTTGCGAGATAAAACAAGAATAGAGGCAGGTATGATAGGCCTCGGAGTCATTTATCATCGACAACAACACAGTGTTGTTATTTAAACTACTCCTAGTCCTCACACCCTCATTAGGATTTCCTATGATGCTTTCTATAGGATGGTTCTTGTTGATCCTAGAGGTCTCTATCTCGTCAACTCTCAGATTATCTCCTAAGTTAGATCCTATTTCACCTAATGGGGGAACATCCTCAGATTCCACATTTTCCTCCTCGTGGACAGTTTCCTCAGAGTTGGAATTTGTTGTCTGAGTCTGGTTCTCAGTTGAAGGTGCTTCTGGATCAGTGACTTCTGGAGATCCGTCTTCAATCAAAGTAGGCTCGGATGAGGATTGAAATGTAGTCCTCGGAAAGGTATGACCTTCTTCATTCAGATTCAACGTTGCCATGTCCTTTTCGATCGTACCTGCATTTTCATCCAAAAGAATGTTAAATGACTCAAACAATTTATCATAGTCAAATATCCATTCCGGACCTGTTTGGGGTTCATGTTTATAACTTGTGACTTCAATGTTATACACAATCTCTACTGTACCATTTGTTTTGTTAAAAACCCGTTTGTTTGGTGAGTTCGGCACATAACCTAGGAAGTATCCTTCGTCAGCCTTTTCACCAAACATAGGTTGACGTTTTGTTCGCAATAAAGTACATGGTACCCCAAACGGTTCGAAGCCAGCTAATTTGGTGGCCGTTTATTCAAAATTTCATAACAGGTTTTGTTCAAAGATTTGATAGTTAGGACCCTGTTTACAATATGACATGCGGTATTCACTGCCTCCCCCCCCAAAACATGGTAGGAAGCTTTGAATCCGAAAGCATAGTTCTAGCTGCCTCAATCAATATCCTGTTCTTTCGTTCGGCCACCCCATTTTGTTGAGGCTCATACAGTGCACTAAATTGATGCACTATGCCCTTTGAGAGGCAATATACACCAATTACAGTGTTTTTAAACTCAGTTCCATTATCACTACGAAGCCTTTTAACCCGTGTTCCATAGGAATTCTCCACTTGGTCTAAGAACCCGATGAGCTTGGATGCCGTCTCGTCCTTCGTACCTAGAAAGAAAACGCAAGAAAATCGTGAGTAATCGTCAGTGATAACCAAACAATACCAACTACCACCTATACTCCTTTTGTTGATTGGTCCGAAGAGGTCCATATGCAGCAAATCGAATGTGGTAGTGATGGAGTTCTGAGTCTTGGACTTGTGTGCCTTCTTATGTTGTTTGCCCTTCTTGCATGGTAGACACTTGTCCTCGAACTGAAAACTCTTCATAGGCACACCTTGCACCAACCCATTTTTCGTTATATAGTTCATTTTTCTTAGCTGCAAGTGTGCCATGCGCCTGTGCCACAAAACTGATTCAGTCTCTGAAGCTTTGGATAACAGACAGATTGGCCCCATCGAAGTTTCCGGCTTGTTCATATCGAGCATGTACAAGTCATTCTTCCTTGGTTCCCGCATCAGTATCCACTCTTCAGGAATCTTGAACCCCGGTTTCAGCACCAACGCTTCAGTGTCAGTGAACAGCACTGAATTCTTCTTGTCACAGATTTGAGATACACTAATGAGATTGTGAACCAGTTTATCAACGTGATAAACTTGATCCAACTTGATCGTCCCATTAGTGACCACTCCAGTACCCGTGATGTTTCCTCCATTGTTTCCCGCGAATGATACAAATCCCCGATTCCCACCTTTGAAGTCTGTAAGGAGACTTCTTTCCCCTGTCATGTGCCTGGAGCATCCACTGTCGACGAACCATTTGTTGTTTGGACCTGTGGTAATCTCCTGCACATGAAAGAAAATAGGTTAGTTATCACGGGGAACCCAAGCCATAACTGACTTGGTTATACCATTCTCGTCCACATACTTAAACTCTTTCAAATACCCATCTCGCCTTTCAGGTGACTTGGGTCGTTGAACAGGAGTTTGTTGTGGTGCCTAGTGATGTAAATTCACTCTTTGCCTTTGAGTAGGCATTTGTTGTGGAGCTCTAGAATAATTACGATTATATTGCATTTCAGATTGAGATCCCTGAGCTCTAACCGGTGTGTGATGTCTAACAGGAGTGTGTGACCTAACTGGAGTGTATGCTGTGCTAGGTGTTGTGCTCGTATATTGTTGTTGAGGTCCAGACCTAGATTGATTAACGACTCGATTCAGTGAATTAGTCCTAACCACTTCTTTTGGTCCACCTTTTACCGGTATTTGTTTCACAACTTGTTTTTGTGCAGCCTGCACAGTTTTCTCGGTACTCTGAGAACTACTAGTGCTCGCCACACTTGTTGTAGGCTTTATTTGTGTTGGCTTCCCTGTCTTAGGTGTAACGTCAATTTTCCTAAGCGGACAGTTAGAAGCAACATGCCCCTTTTCATGACATCTAAAGCAGGACATCTTGTCAATGGACTTCTTGTGTGTGCCCTTAGTCTTAGGTGTCTCACTAGTGTCTTGGTCTTTTTGAGCATCTATTGTGACTGGTTCATCATCCTGATCATTAAAATCAATTTTATGTTTTCCTGCAGGTGTTTCACTGGAGGAAGACACAAATTTGACTTTCTTAATCTTGACATTTGTATCAGTCACCATAGGTGTATTATCCTTTACAGGCTCAGACACAGGTTCAGGTATGTCCTCTAAGTCTACTGAACCTGTGTCTGAGCCTGTAAAGGAAAATACACATATGGTGACTGATACAAATGTCAAGATTAAGAAAGTCAAATTTTGATTCTAATACTAGATTCAACCTGTCGTTAGAAGTAACACATGATACACTATTATAATTCATGAATTATGTGTTTTATGTGTTACTTCTAACGACAGGTTGAATCTAGTATTTGACTTGTCGAGTCGAGCCCCTGTAAACCCAAAACACTTGTTTTAAGCCCTATAATGATACTATAGTATCATGGGATCATTCTATAATTATATAACACATAAATTATCATCAAATAACTCCCACAAGTCTATAAAACTCGATAAGAGGTATGCTGGTGTCGGTAGAAATCGGAAACTTAAACCGAAAATGTTTAAACACTTCAAATAACTTCCAAACTTTTTGATACACTATTATAAGCTTATGAATGTGTAAGGTCTACACACTACAGATCTATCTAGACGCGACACCGTCAACGAGTGCAGAATCCTCGTTAACGGCTTGACGAAAACAACCCTCACACGGAACACGGAGACTATCAACAAGCTGTACGGACGAACACGAACGCACCTACTAGATGATTCTCTCCGAAAGAACACTCACAAAGCTGATAAACTCAAGATCGCCTTTTGCTAATCACTCACACGAAATCTGCAAAAGTCTACTAATGATTCGTGTTAATCCCTAATTATAGAGGCTCATTCGAGTTTGTCATGGGCCAAACTCGAATCAGGCCCAAGGCCCATTCGAGTTTGTCCTCTTGACACTCTCGAATCTGCCCTATACAACACATTCGAATCTGCCTCTATGTCAAATTCGAATTTGACACTAAATTCGAATTTCTCATGTTCTACTTATATTTGATTATATGATTCCACTTATATTTGACTTAATCTTTGATTTTATGTTTGAACTTCTTGTAATACATTACATCAAGTTCAAACACACAATCAATAACTATCAAACATATATAAACACATACATCAAATATCCAATACTTTGTAATATTACTTGAATCAAAATGCTAGAACACTTAGACTGCTATCGTCACACAGGGTGTAACAACAGAATGCTTTAAATATCATTATTTGATAGGTTTGGAGTTGGAAGGAGTGTCAGTTTTCAGTTCGAGGCGTTAAGTGGCTTATTAGTCGTATTGAGCCTTAAAGGTTATCTTCAGCCTATTGTACTGTGAGTTCTAGTATTGATATGTGTGTTGCATACATAATTACATGTTTATTGATAGTGATAGATTTAGGTGAATCGTAACATGAACACAAAATTCTCTTTGATTGAATGATTGATTTTGCTCTCAACATGAAATATAAAGATGAAGATGGCAATGTCTTAGAAAATTCCTATAAAATTTTCCTATTTATACCAACCTAATATCTAACTATCATCTAATTACATGACTGACCCTAGACCTATATACTTACAATTATAATTGTTTTCATATCTTTATATTTGTTCCTAACAATTTCCCCCATTGAGATGAAAGCGATATTTCAATCAAAGTTCAAAACAGGAACTTTGCAAAGAAAATCTAAACAATGTAAACATCTTCAAGATTTTAAAAACTTGATCTTCAAAACCTTTCTCTTTTCTTCTCTTCGATCTCTGAATCTTCAAATAGTCTTTCTTCTTCATTCACTCTCTCTGATCTTCATATCTCTTCTTCTCTGATCTTCTCTGATCTAATCTGATCTTCTATTTTTTTAAGAATAGACTCTCTCCCTTGAATCATGAATAAAATATGATTCTCTCCCATGATCAATGAAAGAAAACATATCAGCTTTCAGCTTTAACTCTTTTGCAGTTATCTTCAACAGATGTTGTAATTGTCTTCAAACTATTTAGTAGTTGTCTCTGAAGTTCAACTTTTCTCCCCCTCATGATGATCATAAGTATTATGAACACATGCAAAATCTTTAGAGACACGGATGCAGTGAAATTACAATTGCAGACATGAATACAGACAGAAATACAACAACAATTACAACTCAGAAATATTAAAAATTGTCCCTGTCCCCCTCAAAATGAGAGCCTCTCTTTCAAATATGTCCTCTCCCCCTATTCTGAACAAATTTATCACTCCCCCTCAAATGGATACTCTCTTTTTACAGATTCGAACAAAGCTTTTCAACATGAGATGAGAAAAATGAAACACATTCATTTTTAAGTAACAGTTTCCAGGTCCACATAGGATTCATGTTTGCATAATAGACATAATCTATGTGACCTACTTTCAGCGTTGGCGTGATGTTAACACTGGTAGGATTTCCAGATAGTAATCGTGAAAGCCTTTATCATGAATAAATCACTCATATTTGTTCCGGCTTAGTCACTTTGGACTAGCAGTTTATAGTCACGCAGACTGTTAGACTCAATGTGTCCTAAAAGTGTATATATTTAGCTCTAGACACAATGTGCATCAAATGAAGTCAGAGACCGGAGCAAATGTCTTCCTTGTTTCAATATCAATAATATCCAAATGATATACCGATAGAAATGTGTTATATTGTAGGTCCCAAAAGGTTTCCAAGTGTATAGTTCTAAGCTGTAGAGGGGGGGTGAATACAGCTATTTAAAAACTTAACAATCTTTTCTCAATGTTTGTGTATATTATTAACAAGTGTTAATTACAAACAAGCTTGAATGCATAAAGGTTCAAGCTGAGATGACAAATACAACACTTGTTTAGCTAATCTAAGACACACTCAGACTAGATACAATGACTACACTCACTTAGATGCACTCACTATTTTTACAAGACTCAGATGGACTGCTTAAGCATAAACAGCTTAGACACACTCTACTGTTTTAAATAAGCAGACTTGCATGCATGGAATAACACACTTCAATGCACGTTCTGATTTCACACTCTTGATGTTCTCACAATCCTTAGAAGCTTCCTTTTATACTCAAAAGGAGAATCTCAGTGAAGCTTCTTCATTGGACAGATGAGACAGTGGAAAGTCTTTCAAAAAAGACAAAACACCTTTCTCCACGTTCTGATAAAGCATATTTGTCTTCACATGGCAGAATCTTTGTCTTTTCCATTTTGTCACTGTTGTATAAGGCTTTAACCAAAAGAGGAATGTCAACTTTGCATCTTTCTTCTTTTAATAATTCCATTTTGATATAAGAAAAGGTGTGTCACCCTTTTCAGATATCCGTTTGTCTTCATGTAACAGAACAGCATGGGCAGGCTGTACAGTTCTGTTTTCCACTTTGTCTTCGACTTGTAAACTGATCTTGTAGCCAAAAACAATACATGTGGACTTGGAAACATATTCCAATAAAGCGTTTAACCTGTTCACAAAGAACAGGTTGTGTTCACAAAGAACGGAACGCTTGTAAACCGTCCAAACTGCTCAACAGAATAGAGCAGCGTAGACAGTTTATGTCCAGCCTGTTCAGCAGACAGAACAGCTTGGACAGACTGCCTTTGTTGTAACGAATGCAACATGGTAAACAGCTTTGGGCTGATATTGCGAATCACTTTTCAGGTTTCAATAAGGCATAAACATGCCTTAAATTATACCTTCAAGTGCATCAACAGGTTTGATTAAAAATCTCCCCCTCAGATGTAGAGCATGTTTGACTGACGCCTTTTTGTGCCTAACATATATCTCCATGATTATTGAAATAGAAATCTTTTGAGAGATAACTGAGTAGTTGGTGGGGTAAAGTGCATGCGTCACTGGATCCATGACGTCTTCTTCAATATCAAGTCACCTAGGGCTTGATAGATTATGAGGTTCACCTAGCAGACACGGTGCAGGTAGGATTTTTCTTTTCTTCAAATCATCTCTCAACTCTCTGCTCTCAACATTTTTCAACTAAGCTCTCTCCAGCTCACTTTTCAGAAATAAATTCAGTCAGCTTTATAGCGAAAGCATGATCTGATGCACCACCATCTCCTATCAATATACCACTCTCATTTACATTTTACCTCTGCTCAACCCTGTCAGTTTCCCGTGATAACTGACACTTCTCAACTAAGAGACCTAAAGAACCCTCACCCACACAAACTATATATGGTTTGCTCCTTGGGTAGGTCTTCCGGTTCTGGTCAGACCATAGAAGCGATGTTCATGCCTATCACACAATTTGGTGCATAATTGGAGTCAGCAGAAATAATGTTCAGCATTTCAGCTCATGGTTTATCACACAAAGAATTATTAAGATTTTCAGCTCGGATGAATTAGAAGATGAAATTCAAAACAATATTGGGAAACGATGAGTTGGAGGTATCAGAATGGAATGTAAAATCTGATATATGATATAAAATGAATTAGATTTCCAAGAAAAATAGCTTATAGGAGAATTCAGTATAAATGAATTGGAAGAATTAAGAATGTATTGGAGAATAACGAATAGAATCTCAGAAGCAATGAGATTATGAAAATCCAAGAAATTAGAACAAGTAACCTCAATGATATACTTAGAAAATAACATCCTTAAAAAATTGTTCTTTTCAGCTCAATAAAAAACATTTTATGTGTGCACAAGATATTTCCGTGAAAATTACACACAGTTTTATAGAAAAAATATCTTCGTCAGAGTGTCTCTGAAACCCCCCTAGAAATAAGCACACAAAGTTAGTCAACTCATAGAAAATATATCGGGAACAAAAAAATTGTAAATACCGCTTCAGAGTTGAATTCAGGGCATGAATTTCAGAAAGATTCATCTTTCAGAACCGGGCTCTAATCTAAGGTGATTATAAGCCTTCGTTGCAGAAGCTCGGGTTTCAGTCTGAAATAACTAAAAGAATTGTTTAAACTTTACACGGGTGAAGACCGGGTTCTGCAATAAATTTGTACAGTAACCATATCCAATGAAGACCGGGTTCTAGTCTGAATTGACTAAAAATCAATTGAATTAAGACCGAGTTCTAGTCCTAATTTTTGAACATCACCACCAACAAACACTGGTAGAAAGGAGTTGTTACAGTGAGCAATTTGGGAAGTAGTGAGAGTAGTAAAAGCACAGGACACTTAGTCAAAGGTTTAGGGTTCTTAGGAAGTTATGGAAGTAGTGAGGAAGACGAAGATGAAACAGTAGGGGGTATTTATAGGATTTGAATGTGAGTGGGTATGAGAGAGAAACATTTGGGCGGTTGATTTGAAATGGTCGTTAACGGAAAACGGAACGGTTGTCCATGTCAGACCGTTGTCAGACCACTTGAGCCCTTTCTATTCACTAACACACGTAAACACACATTATCCGTAGTAATTAAGTTAAATAAAAACAAAAATTAAGTAACTTAATTGTGAAGAAAGGTAATTAAAACTGATGGTCTAAGCTGATGGTCAAACCTGTGATGAGCAGGGTCATCACAAACTTTTCACTCTTCAGACTGTTCCTTCAACCTGTTCAGCTATGTAACAACAGATTGTGTTCAATAGCTGATCAGGTTACAAGACAATGTCTTGTATGACAGATTGAAAGAGTGAGAAGGGTGGAGGTTTGATCATCAGATCAGGCTTGACATATAAGTTGTTATTGTCAAACCTATTATATGCTCAAGTTGTTCAAGTTTTGCCGAAAACGGCTAAGTATAGAACATGCATAGCCTGTTCTGTCTAAGCTGTTCTGTGAAACTTGAGCAGGGTGAGACATATAATGACTTAGAACATTTTGGACACTTAGTCACTTTTTTTTAACATGCCTAGCTTGCTTACCAGATAATTAAATCTGTTTTCATCAAGAGGTTTGGTGAAAATGTATGCAAGCTGTCCATAAGTGGAAATAAAACTTACCTCCACATTACCTTTCTGAATGTGATCCCTGATGAAGTGATGTCTGACCTCTATATGCTTTGTTCTGGAGTGACACACTGGATTGTTGGAGATAGCTATGGCACTTGTATTGTCACACAGAATAGGAGTTTTCCTATATACAAGTCCATAGTCTTCAAGCTGATGCTGCATCCACAGAATCTGCCCACAGTAGCTTCCAGCAGCAATGTACTCAGCTTCAGCAGTAGAAGTAGAAACTGAATTCTGCTTCTTGCTACACCAACTTATCAACTTACCACCAAGGATTTGACATCCACCTGTTGTGCTTTTCTTGTCTAGCCTGCATCCTGCAAAATCAAAATCTGAATAACCTGTTAGCTCAAGGCTTGAGTCTTTGAGACACCAAAGACCCAAACCTGGTGTACCCTTCAGGTATCTGAAGATTCTTTTCACAGCGGCTAAATGTGATTCTTTTGGATCAGCTTGGAATCTAGCACATAGACAAGTAGCAAACATAATATCAGGTCTACTAGAAGTTAAGTACAGCAAGCTCCCAATCATGCCTCTGTAAGCTGTTATTGAAACAGCTTTACCACTGGCATCTGCATCCAATTTTACGTTGGTTGCCATTGGGGTTTTAATAGGAGAACTTTAATCAAATTTAAACTTTTTCAATAGATCTAAAGTATACTTTCTTTGATTAATGAAAATTCCATTTGAGGTTTGTTTGACCTGTAATCCCAAAAAGAAAGTAAGTTCTCCCATCATACTCATTTCATATTTTGATTTCATGAGTAATGAAAAATTCTTGCATAATTGCTCTTTAGTAGAACCAAATATTATGTCATCCACGTATATTTGAACAAGCATAATATCAGACATCACCTTCTTTATGAATAGTGTGGTATCCACTTTACCTCTAGAATACCCATTGCTCATAAGGAAATCAGTAAGAGTGTCATACCAGGCTCTAGGGGCTTGTTTTAGACCATAGAGGGCTTTGTCCAACTTATAGACAAAACCTGGATGATGTTCATTTTCAAAACCTGGAGGCTGCTTGACATAAACTTCCTCTTTGCAGCTTTCCATTCAAAAATGCAATCTTCACATCCATTTGAAATACCTTCATGCTCTTGTGAGCAGCGTAGGCTAGAAACAAACGAATTGCCTCTAGCCTGGCCACAGGAGCAAATGTTTCATCGTAGTCAATGCCTTCCTCCTGTCTGTAGCCCTGAGCAACTAGTCTTGCCTTATTTCTAATGACATGACCCTGCTCATCCATCTTGTTCCTGTAAACCCATTTGGTGCCAATTATAGTTTTACCTTAAGGAGCAGAACCAGCTTCCATACCTTGTTTCTCTCAAACTGATTGAGTTCCTCTTGCATGACAGTGATCCAATTGGCATCTTTAAGTGCTTCTTGCACTTTCTTTGGCTCCATTAGGGACACAAAGCTAGAGAACATACAAAAGTTCCCTAAGCTGTCCCATCTCGTTTGTACCCCTTTGTTGATGTCCCTAATTATTTGATAATTGGGGTGACACCTGATCCACTTAGGATCATTTATCAATGAGGATTCTCTTGAGTTGTTTGCATCTTCAACAGGTTATGTTAAAGAGCTCTCAAGATTTCAGACACACTGATATCTTGAGCCTGTTCACTTGTTGAGCATGACTCTCCATTGTTGAACATATCAGCAGTGGATCCAGGAAAATCAGCATTGATTGGTTCAGGACATAAAGTTGTAATTAAGTCAGTACACTTATTCACACAGGGTGTATCAACACAATCATCATCATGCTCATCATGGTTAGCAGGTTCCACTCTGGGTGTAGTGGAAGCTTTTGAGTCCTCTTCACTGTTTGAGTGCATGAGATCATCAAAGTTGAATTCTCCTGAAACTGATTCAGGAACAGCTTTGGTGGAGGCACTCCTGGACTCTTCAAAGGTGACATTGATAGATTCATCTATCACCTTTCTCTTGTTGTTGTATACTCTGTAGGCTTTGGAGATAGCAGAATATCTAACAAATACACCTTCATCTGCTCTGGGTTCAAACTTTGCCAGTTGGTCCCTTTGATTCAGAATGAAGCAGGGACATCCAAACACATGGAAGTAGCTAATTTGGCCTCCTCCCTTTGAGCAGCTCATAGGGAGTCTTATTGAACCTTTTCACCACTAAGGATCTGTTTTGGGTGAAGCAGGCAGTGTTAACAGCTTCAGCCCATGCACACAGCATGGTTCTAGCAACTTCAATGAGGGTTCTGTTTCTCCTTTTAGCAACTCCATTTTGTTGTGGAGTTCTTACTGCTGAAAAGTTCTGTGTGATCCCTCTTTCCTCACAGAAGTCTTCAAGAGTACTATTTCTGAATTCAGTACCATGATCACTTCTAAGCTGATTCACTTGAGCAGAGTTCAACATTTCCATCTTTTTGATAAATCCAGTGATTTCTCTAGCAGCCTATCCTTTGTTCTAAAGAAAGATCACCCATGTAAACCTGGAGTACTCATCAACCATTACTAGAGTGTATCATCCTCCTCCTAGACTTGGGACACTGACTGGTCCAAACAAGTCCATGTGGATTAAAAAGAGAGGAGTATCAATAGAAAAATTATGCTTGCATTTAAAAGATGATTTTCTCTACTTTCCTTTCTCACAAGCTGTGCAGAGTTTATCCTTAACAAAGATCATAGAAGGGAAACCTGTTACCAACTCTTTCTTATAAAGTTTGTTGATATTCTTGAAGTTCAGGTGTGACAGCCTTTTGTGCCATAACCAGTTCAGGTCTGCATTGGTTCTTGTGAGAAAGCAGGTTTCAGTTATGGGATTAGTAGATTTCGTGTCCACAACATATACACCTTTCTTTCGTTGAGCACACAGCACAACTTTGCCTTGGGGATCCAATATGTAACCCAGGTGCTCATCAAAGTTAACCTTGTAGCCAGCATCACACAGTTGACTTATGCTAACAAGGTTATGTTTTAGCCCAACCACATAGGCTACTCTTTTGAACACTGCAGCACCAGCTTTAAGAGTTCCATATCCCTCAGTGGATCCCTGTACGTTGTCACCAAAGGAGACTTTTGGCCCTTTTTCAGGCCTGAGATCACTCAGCAGGTCCTTTCAACCTGTCATGTGTCCTGAGCAACCACTGTCGAAGTACCAAACCTGGGATGGTTGTTTGTCCTGCAGAGTGTCATAGGAAAACATTAGTTACTTTTAGGGGAACTCATGATTGTGATGAGTTCTCCTACTTCATCAACATTTGTTGATGGGCTAGTAATATCCACACTAATATTTCCAATTTGAATGGTATCAGTTTGGATACCACTTTCATTGACTAAGTTACTTCCAACACTACTTGTTTTAGCAATGATGGAACTAGCAGAGTCAACAGGCCTCATGTCCTCAGTTTCAGGACAGTCTTTGGCCATGTGTGTCTTCTTCCCACATTTATAGCATTTTCTCTTTTTAGTCTTTTTGGAAGAAGAGCTTCCAGAAACGCATTCTGAATTAATTCTGTTGATTTTATCAGCAGGTTTAGCAACCTTATTACTATTTTTCGATGAATCAACAGCTTGGGTGGAATGCACAGTAGCAACAGATTTGCCTGTTTCTTCTTTCCTCTTTTTGGGAGGACAGATGTCAAAAACAGGAAGCTTGATTGGTTTTTGACCTTCCACAGGTTTGGGAAACTTATTCCCAGATTTCTCAGGCTGTGCAATGGCTTTGCCTTTGCCCTTACTGAGATGTGATTGATGCTACCTATCAACATAATCACTGTTTCTGCTTTTGAAAGACTTATTTTCATTTATAAACAGTTTTCTACTATGATTTAAAAACTTATTTGAAACCACAGCAGATTTGCTTTCAACATGAGACTTACCCCTGTTGAAAGCAGGCTGCTTACCTTTTGAAAACTTATTTTCAAAATGTTTAGCATCAAAAGGATTAACATGTCTCTTACCATCAGCTTTGGACCCAGATCCTGTTTTGTCAACAGGTTCAGTGTCAACTGTTGTAGCTTGAGCATGTTTTCCTTTCTTTTGCTTGTGTGAATCTGTATAGCACTTAGCAGGCTGATTTGATGGAGAACACATTCCATCATCAGCTTTTGGGCCTTTTCCACACAAGCTGTCAGTATTTTGAGGCCTGACAAACCTGTTTGTTGAGACTAGCTTTCCATTAACTTTCGGAATGAAAGTACTGGGAAGCTCACCAAGAGTGGATAAGTCATCTTTTAGATTATTAATCTCAACAATGGAAGTTGCTTTGTCAAGATCCCCTCCAAGATAGGCTTGGATTTGTGCAGGGATCTACTGACTGATGCAATGGCTGACTTTTTGTGCTGATTGGCACCAAGAGTCAACTATCTTTTGAAGCTTTGCATGTTTTACATCTGTTTCTCTCTTTTCTTCTAGTAAAATAGAGTTGATGTGTTTTAATTCATCAAGCTCAATTTCCAACTTATGGAAACTGTCCAGTTTACTAGATTTTATTTCAAGATCAGTTTTAAGCTTAGAGATTTCAGATAGTAAAACATTATGCTTCTCAACAGCAGCTTTTAAATAAACCAGCACATATTCAAACATTTTTACTTTTTCATCAGAACTGTAAGCCATAAATTTTGTACCTTGTACATCATTGTAGGGTTCCAGTTCTCTAAGCTGCTGAAGGCTTCAGCTTCAGCCAAATCCTGTTTGAAGTTGCTAGTTGATGGGACGTCAGTGTTGGCCATCAGACAGTTGTTGTCTTCTTCATCTGAGGATGAATCAGACTCCTCCCAGTCACATGTCTATGCCATCAGTTCCATTTGTTTGCTGGAAGACACTGAGTTTTCCAACTTTTTCAGCTTCGCCATGGCCATAAGGTACTTAACCCTATAGTCATCGTCCTTGTTAGTCTTGTATGGTTTGGAAGACTGTCCAACAGCTTTTGACACACAGTCAGCAGCTATATGGCCAGTTTTTCCACATTTGAAGCACTCAGCCTTAGATTTATCAAATTCCTTCTTTTTGACAGCATTTCAGTTCCCATGCAGCATATTTCTTCCGAACCTCTTCTTGTTGAACCTTTTGACAAGCATTGCAATCATTTGCTCATCATCAAGTTCAGCAAGATCTGCACTGTCTTCCTCATCAGACATTTCCTCTCTTTCATCATCAGCCTGTTGATCAGGTTGTGTGAAGACATCACACACCTGCCCAAGAGGTTGTCTCACGTAGGCCACTAAGGCAGCACCTCTCTTGGACATTTCCAAGGCATTTCTCTTCTGCTGCCTTGACTGCTCTTCATTTAGTAAGGATCCATATAAGTTTACAAGATCCATACCTTTGATGGTACTTGAATTTCTCAAGGTGGTTGAAAAATAGTTCCACTCTTCAGGCAAGATGTCCAAGAACTTCCAGCCAGAGAAGTTCTGATGATTGAACTTTGGGGGTTTGGCCATTGACCCATTGTCATAGTAAGAGGAGGAATTTGCAGCACTGTTGTCCATGGGAAAGTAGGGAGAATAAGAGATCTAGAGATGACACACACTCTATCGGCTCTGATACTAGTTGTAGGTCCCAAAAGGTTTCCCAAGTGTATAGTTCTAAGCTGTAGAGGGGGGGGGGGGTGAATACAGCTATTTAAAAACTTAACAATCTTTTCTCAATGTTTGTGTATATTATTAACAAGTGTTAATTTCAAACAAGCTTGAATGCGGAAAGGTTCAAGCTCAGACGATAGATACAACAGTTGTTTAGCTAATCTAAGACACACTCAGACTAGATACAATGACTACACTCACTTAGATGCACTCACTATTTTTAAAAGACTCAGATGGACAGCTTAAGCATAAACATCTTAGACACACTCTACTGTTTTATATAAGCAGACTTGCATGCATGGAATAACACACTTCAATGCACGTTCTGATTTCACACTCTTGATGTTCTCACAATCCTTAGAAGCTTCCTTTTATACTTAAAAGGAGAATCTCAGTGAAGCTTCTTCATTGGACAGATGAGATAGTGGAAAGTCTTTCAAAAAAGAAAAAACCTTTCTGCACGTTCTGATAAAGCATATTTGTCTTCACATGGCAGAATCTTTGTCTTTTCCTTTTTGTCAACTTTGCATCTTCCTTCTTTTGCTAATGCCATTTTGATATAAGAAAAGCTCTGTCACCCTTTTCATATATCCGTTTGTCTTCATGTAACAGAACAGCATGGGCAGGCTGTGCTGTTCTGTTTTCCACTTTGTCTTCGACTTGTAAACTGTCTACGCTGCTCTATTCAGCAGACAGAACATCTTAGACAGACTGCCTTTGTTGCAACGAATGCAACATGGTAAACAGCTTTGGGCCGATATTGCAAATCACTTTTCAGGTTTCAATAAGGCATAAACAGGCCTTAAATTATACCTTCAAGTGCATCAACAAGTTTGATTAAAAATCTCCCCCTCAGATGTAGAGCAGGTTTGACTGAGGCCTTTTTGTGCCTAACATATATCTCCGTGATTATTGAAATAGGAATCTTTTGAGAGGTAACTGAGTAGTTGGTGGGGGTTAAGTGCATGCGTCACTGGGTCCATGACGCCTTTTTCAATATCAAGTCACCTAGGGCTTGATAGATTATGAGGTTTACCTAGCAGACACGGTGCAGGTAGGATTTTTTTTTCTTTAAATCATTTCTCAACTCTCAGCTCTTAACATTTTTCAACTAAGCTCCCTCCAGCTCACTTTTCAGAAATAAATTTAGTCAGCTTTATAGCGAAAGCATGATCTGATGCACCACCATCTCCTATCAATATACCACTCTCATTTACATTTTACCTCTGCTCAACCCTGTCAGTATCCCGTGATAACTGACACTTCCTAAGATTAACTGGTTTGAATCAATCAGAGTATAAAACCAATAACATTGTGTTTAATGAAAGTCCAATTAAGAAGTTTGCGGAATAACACTTAACTGTTTTAAGAAATGCTTTCAAAACAAATAACACATAAATATAATCAAAATAAAATATTTCGCATTACCAAACTCACTGATTACAATCGCCTCTAATCTGTTTGATTAGACGAAGAACACAAACTGTTCTTAGGGTTTTACAACCTTAGAGGCTTATGAAAACTTAATCAGAAAGCAACTACAACTGAATCAAAACATGTACGGGCATACTTACAATAGAAAAACCTATTCTATCTACATATAAAGCCTTCTGATTTGTTTCCTTGAGGAACTCTGATTTCTTCTGGTAGTAGATACGCTTGAATCTTCAAATATAAATCTTTTCCTAAATTTTAGCACTTTCTGTTTGTTAAACTGTTGAGCAGCTTGAGCTTTATCTGATGAGCAGCTTGAACTTTTGCACTGGCAGCTTGAACTTTTGAACTAGCAGCTCGAACTTACTCAACTAACAGCTTGAACTTTGTAATTACACAGAAAATCTACTAACAGTTTGAGAAATCTAACTAACAGCTTGACATACTTAGAATATTTCCCAACAATCTCCCCCTAACTTAAATTCTTTACACAAGACTTTAATTTTCTATACAAAAAAAAGGAAATAAAACAAAGTAAAACTGTTATCTACAAACTAAGGCATCCAAAAACTTACAGTGTGAAAGTTTCTGCTTTATTGCCTTTTAAAAAATCTCTTTTCATCTCTTCTTTATCACACTAAATCTTCACTGAGATTTTTTGAAGTAACCATGCCTTTGGCAGATCAAAGAATTCAAAATTGATGAACATGCTTGATCTGTTTGCAAATTTGAGTCTATATGTCTTTGATTTCACATACAGATCAACTTGTACAATCTTCATATCCTTGGCAGCTTCTATATCTCTTCTGATAGATTCTGGGTCAAAAATGCTTTTGAGATCTTTTACACTCTGCTTAACCCAAACAAGTGGAGACCTAGACTGACTAACAGTTCCAATACGATCATTTGGGTTAACTCTTCTCTGGTCATCTTCTGTGCTAGATGAACTATGCTTTTGTATTCTTCCTCAGGACCAGCTTCTCTCATGACTATAAAGTGATATCTTAAATCAATGTCATCCATTGACTTAGCATACCAGTAGGTAATTGGAGGCTTGGAGAAGTCATGTTGATCGAGGGTCTTTTCAATTTCCATCACCTTTTGCAATTGATGTTCAAATAGTACTCTATTCACCTGATCAAGCTTTGCTTGTTGAACAGTTTGAACAGGCGGAAGAGGATTACTAACACCAGCTTGAACTGGTTCTTGTTGGCTTTGGACTTGTTGGGAGACTTTGGCTGCTTTAAGTTTTTCCATTTCTTTATCATGTAAGTCTTGCAGCTTTTCTGTTGGCCATGACTGAGCCATTATTTTTGGAATTCAAGCGGGGGCAGAGAAGTTTATCAAAAATTTTCTATGTTCTGCCTTTGAATGCCCTGTTGGTATTTTCCTTTTCTTCTGATCCTGCTTGACCAAAAACCCTCTTAGATAGTCACCTAAGGTTTCATCATCTTTCATTTGAGCATGCGTTTGCTGGTCTAAGAGATCATCCTGTTCCTCTGCTAACTTTCTTGCAAATTCAGCATCATGAGCAACCTGGGCTTCTTTAGAAGAAAATTTAAGCTTTGGAGTTTCAACAAGAATGCCATTGCGCTTATCTTTGGAAGCTGCTGCTGTGGATTGGACTTTATTGATTGGAGCCTGAGTTCCTTCTCTGATAACAACTCCAGTTGTTCTAATAGGGGCAGCTTGAGTTTCTAGACTAACAGCTTGAGTGGCTGTTGTAACTGTTAGCCTAGAATCTGGAACTGTTGGAGCAGATGTTGAAGCTTTTTGGACTGAAGTAGGGATCTCCCGATTCTCCTCCTTTTTGGATGCATTGGTGTTGCTAAGAGGACCCACAACCTTTGCAATAAGGGTTCGAACCATCTTCTCAAGTTGAATGATCTTATTTGCACATAGGGTGAACCCTTGATGAAAATAATCCATTATTTGATGTTGAGCTGCTAAATCTGTTGTCGAGCTGTGATCTGGGCCCCCTGTGTAGCAATAGGGGACTGGTAATGTTCCAATACGGCTACAACAGGTTTCAGCTGAGGATCCGTCAATATCATGAGTTGCAGACTAGCCTCAAGATCAGCAAATGATAGTGGTGCTTGTGATCTATCACTGGCATGAATTCCAGAAGTAGAAACATCTGGGCCCCTTTGTTCTTGGTACTGGGGACTTCCAGAAGGTGCTTGCGCACCCTCTGTTGCCATGGGTGTGGTCTTAGTGATGATGACACTGGCCTGTGCCTCTTGTGCAGAGACATCAGTACTGTCAGCCACAAACTCCATACGGACATCCTCTGATGGGATGGCCACCTCCAAATTTAGGATGGGAGTGTCCTCAGTGGGTTCCCTTTGGATATTCTGTGCAGAAGTGTCCTCCTGCACAGGAATATTTGGCTCTGGTGTTTAGGCTGAGGAGGAAGGAGCTCCTGAAACCCTTTGTCTTTTGTATTGTATGAGTGGGGATGTAGGTGTGATAGAAGGAGCAGATGGAATATTTGTATCATGAGGAGTGGGTTGGGGTCCAGGGGGGTGAAGCAGTGATGGATGGCTGAACCTGCTCAGGACCCTCTCCTCTGTTTGGTGGATTGATGCCCAGCATTGCAGAAGGCAATGAGACATCCATATTCAAAAAATTGGCACTTGGTTTTAAAAGTCTTTTTATTGATGGTAAAGAGTGCCTATGGGAAACATTTATCCTTTTATGTATAGTAAAGATATATTGCAAGATCTTTCAATTATTTCAGCCAAAAATCGTGGACACATCAAAAATTTCCCATTTTTTAGGGCATGATGCCTTAACATCCCCTGAAAAATCATGTTTGAAAAATTGAACTATTGGCCCGTTGATAAACACACTAAGGCAGAGGCTATATTTGAAGAAAATTCTGACCAACCAGTTCTTTTAGGGCTTATGCACTGTTGTATAACATGCACAAGATATTTCCACTTAGGGGCAAAATGTGCATTAAAGAAAGTGAAAGAATCAGTAGGGCCCCTATACCCTATAGCAAAAAGTCCTTCATGTAAGGCAGTGAGGGATAGATCTGTTATACCTGCGGCATCTTGAAGATGCAAGTGTTGGCGGATGGTTTCCTCAGATATAATGATGGGGTTGCCATCGATTGTGGATGCCAAAGATGTGACTCCATTGATTTTTTTGACTGAGGCAGATTTCCAGAACTACTAGATATGAGATATGCCAAAGATGCCCCTATACCCTATAGCAAAAAGTCCTTCATGTAAGGCCTGATGGATATGGGAACTTCGAAGGAAGTCCATCAGGTCATGGAATGGTTGAAGGTCAGTGTGTTTGAGTGAATAAAGAAGACAGTTGCGTTCTTTGACAAACTCCATTGACGATCAAGACGGTGATTTAGGGTTTGAGAGATGTGTGTGTGAATCGCTCAGAGAGAAGGTGTGGAAAAGATCGTGGAAGATATTTTTGCAACTAGTAGTTACAATTGAACGAAACTGGGACCTTTAAAGGTTTGGGCATTTCGAAAATATCTAATCCAGCGCACACACTTATAAGAAATTACGGAATTACCCTGCACACTTTGACAGATCAAGTGAAAACAACTAACAGTCCGAGTGAAATGAACTAGCAGCTTGAGAAAAGACTCAAGCTGTTAGTTAAAAATTAAGCATATTCTAATGAAACAGTGTCTCCCCCTTAATCAAGCATATGAAATAAGTATATTCTTCATAAAATAAGAGAGAATGATGAAAAACAAATTAATCCATATTAACCATGCCAATATTTGATACTAGGAAGGAGAATCTTCCTACATCAAATGGTTTTGTAAATAGATCAGCTAACTGATCATCTGTATGAATTTTGGTAACTTGGATTAATTTCTTCTCATTACAATCTCTTATAAAATGAAATCTAATGTCTATATGCTTGGTTTTGGGAAATTTCACTGGACTTTGTACGATGCTTATGGCACTTGAGTTGTCAATGTAAATAGGAGTAGATAAAAAGTTCATACCATAGTCTCTCAGTTGATTCTGAATCCACATAACTTGGGAACTGCAGCTGGCAGCTGCTACATATTCTACTTCAGTAGATGATGTGGAGACGGTTGTTTGCTTTTTGCACTACCAAGAGACCAGTCTTGCTCCTAGATATTGACATCCACCAGTTGTGGATTTTCTGTCAATGTTGCATCCTCCATAGTCACTGTCAGAGTAGGCTATTAGTTCAAGAGGAGAGTCTTTAGGATACCATAGGCCCAAATTAGGATGGCCCTTGAGATATCTAAAAATTCTCTTAACAGCAAACAGATGTGAGTCCTTTGGAGCACATTGAAACCTGGCACAAACACAAACAGCAGACATTATATCAGGTCTAGAAGATGTGAGATACATTAGTGAACCTATCAAGGATCTGTATAGGTGAATGTCCACATCTACTCCATCTTTGTCTGCATCAAGCTGCTTGTGAGTGTCCATTAGAGTACTAGCAACTTTGGTATCTTTGTAACCAAATTTTCCAGAATGTCATTAACATATTTTGATTGACTTATAAAAAATCCTGTGGGCTTCTTCTTGACCTGCAATCCTAGAAAGAAGGTGAGTTCTCCCATTGAACTCATTTGAAACTTTTTATGCATCAATGTCTCAAACTCTTTGCACAGACTGTCATTTGTGGATCCAAAGATGATATCATCAACATAGATCTGAACAAGCAAAATCTCAGAATTGATGGACTTTGTGAACAACGTTTTGTCCAGAGTACCTCTCTTGAATCCATTTTGTAGAAGGTATGATGACAGAGTGTCATACCATGCTCTTGGGGCTTGATGGAGTCCATAGAGGGCTTTGTCTAATTTCTAGACTTTGTCTGGATACTTATAGTCCTCAAATCCAGGGGGTTAACACACATAGACCTCTTCTTCAATTGTATCATACAGGAATGCATATTTCACATCCATTTGGTACACTTTAAATCCTTTGAAGCTGGCATAAGCTAGGAAGAGTCTGATGGCTTCTATCCTTGCTACTGGTGCAAAGACATCATCATAATCTATTCTTTCTTCTTGAATGTATCCTTGTGCTACAAGTCTTGCTTTGTTCTTCATTACTATCCCTCTCTCATCCTTCTTGTTTCTGAACACCCATCTTGTACCAATTGCTCTCTTTCCTCTAGGAAGATCAACTAGCATCGATACATTCTGAATCTTGAATTGCAGTAGTTCTTCCTGCATTGCCTCAATCCAAGATGGATCTTTCAAAACCTCAGATGCCTTCTTAGGTTGTAATTGTGACATGAAACATGCATGTTCAAAGGCAGCTAGACTAAACTAAGGAACTGCTGATTCAGCATCAGTAGACTCTTTGTGAACCATTGTCCTTGTCTGTACAGGTGTACATGGATCACCCATTATCTGGTTGAGGGGATGATACTTGTGAACGCTGAGTGTGGGCTCTCTGTCTGTCTGAAATGATGTTCCTAGATTTGTATCATCTCCTTCACGACCACTTGATGGTTCTGCTTCAGGAACAGCTTGACCAGAAGATGGGACTGTTTCCCTATTGGATGGAGCTGTTACCTCAGGACTTGGGATTGGAACTTCTTAATCTAGATTTGTATCATGTTGAGCATCCAGTACCCCTGGTGGGTCACAAGATAGAAGTGGTAGATTAGTATACTCATCCCATTTATCAGAATCTTCAACAGTCTGAAACTTTGTGCCAACAACTTGAGTATTTGTGTGACCAGCATGAGAATTTGTGTTGGCAGCTTCAACCCTGTTTTCATCAGTTTTTGCAGTATACTCAACAAAGCTCAGAGAATTTTTAGTGAATCTAAATCAAACAACCAATCAAGTACAATGCCTTTGACATTTGCAGTGTTTTCATTAAACTCAACATTGGCACTTTCTTCAATGGTTTTAGACACACTGTTATATACCCTATAAGCTTTGCTTTGAGTAGAGTATCCTACAAAGGAACCTTCTTCAGCCATACTTTCAAACTTACCTAAGTGAGTTTTAGTGTGAAGAATAGTGCATGAACAGCCAAAAGACTTTAGAAAGGCTATTAAGGGAACTCTATGATGGAATAACTCATATGGAGTTTTCCCTTTTGATTGAACCACTTGAACCCTATTTAGCACATAACAAGCTGTATTGACTGCCTCTGCCCAAAAGGTCATTGGCAATTTAGAATCAGCTAGCATGGTCCTAGAAGCCTCAATTAAAGTTCTGTTCTTTCTTTCAGCTACACCATTTTGCTGTGGTGTTCTTGGTGCACTATATTCCCGTGCAATACCTTTAGACTCACAGAAAATGTTTAGGATATGATTTTTAAACTCAGTCCCATTGTCTGACCTGATCACCTTAACTTTTAAGTTGGATTGGTTTTCTATCTTAAGGATAAATGATTTAACTAGCTCAGCAGTTTCATCTTTAGTCCTAGGAAAGTAGACCCATGTAAATCTGGTGAAATCATCAACAATGACTAAACAGTAAGCTCTTTTATTCAAACTCAAAACAGATGTTGGACCAAAGAGATCCATATGAATAAGATGAAGAGCAGATGAGATTGAATTTACTTCTTTGGCCTTATGAGAAGTTTTGTGTTGCTTGCCTTTAAGGCATGCTACACAATGATCATCACAAATGAACTCCTTTTGTGGTAAACCTCTTACCAAATTCTTTTTGACTAAAACATTCATAGATTTGAAGTTCATGTGACACATCCTTCCGTGCCAAAGAGCAGACTCATTGGATGATGCTTTGGATATCAAACAGCTTAAAGTATTTGATTTGGGTAAAAGATCTTTGTCCAAACAGTAGACATTGTCCTTTCTTGGTATTCTAAGTAGAACAAGATTTTCAGGTAATTTAAACTCTTTTGAAAGAACAATGCACTCAGAGTCTGTGAATAGAACAACGTTTTGTTTATCACAGATTTGAGACACACTTAGTAAATTGTACTTCAGCTGTTCAACATACAAAACATCATTGAAGATTATATTGCCTGCTTTCACAGTACCTTTACCTGTTACCTTACCTCCCTTGGAAATTCCTCCAAATGCAACAAAGCCTCCTTCAAAGCCTTTGAAATTTGACAAGCATTCAGAATTGCCTGTCATGTGCCTAGAGCATCCACTATCCAAATGCCATCTTGTTTTATGTTGTGACCTGTGGGTGCCCTGCACAGATAAAAGATTAGTTAGTAGTGGAGTAAACCGAAACCAAGTTGGTTTTGGGTTGTCCTTGTGCATTGACATAACTAAACACTGTTTGTGACTTTTTATACTTAGTGAGATCCACTGGTGGATTTTGTGAAGAATATTTAGTTATGACATGAGGTATCCAGGTGTTCTTTCCAGCCTTTGCATTAACAGACTCAGATGATCCATTACCAGTTCCAGTTTTAGGCTTAGCAGTTTGAACTGAGTTGTTAGTGCTAACAGTTTCAGAGTTTGCACTACCAGTTCCAACTTTAGGCCTAGCAGTCTCAACATTTGTATCAACAGTTTGATTTGAGTATTTGTCTTTAACACACCATATCTGTTTAAAATTTGATTTGGATTGTTTTTGGTGTGTAGACTGGCTTTTGTTGACTTTTAACAACCTGTGATCAACTATCTTCTTTGGAACTGGTGCAACAGGTGGTTTGGCCTTTGAATTTTTTGTGTTTTGAATAAATGCTTGTTTTTGAACCACAGTCTGTTTTGCAAAAGATGGTTTATACAAACAATGTCTGGCCAAATGGTTTTTCCTGCCACAATGGAAACATATTTTGACTGTTTTGATTGGAGAACCAGTTTTGTTTGACCATAACTGGTTCTTGTTCCTTTGATTTCCCCTTACCTGATGTTGTGTGGGAAACTTTTGGACACCATGCTTTTGGCATGTGCAGATTGGAATAGTCTTACCCTTTTTATTAATTGTTGAGGAAGATGCAATGTTACAGTTAAAAGGTACAGATACATGTGGAACAACATTGCATACACTCATCTTCTCTTTTCCTTTCTTACTGAGGGTAGGGGTTTTTATAGTGAACTCATTGTTTTGGGTTCTCTCTCAACTTCTTTACACTCACAGCCTTCATTTGGAATCAGTTCTTCTTTAGATTCAGGACTGGTTTCTAGGATAGGATCTACAGTTGTCATTGACTCATCTAATGGTTCATTAAAAAGCCTATCAGCAACTTCACTCACGGGATGAATGTATTTGTTGTTGTATGGGGGTGGAGTGGCTCTGTATCCTATACCTTCTTTGGGATTGAGCTGAGATTTTACCTTATCTTTAAATTGAACTTCCGTTAGGTGTTCCAGCTTTTGATTTGCCAGTTTGAAGTTTCCTAAATCTATTATGACAGATTCTATTTTCTTATTAGCTTCTAACACCTTCTGTTCAGCCTCATCTAATTTCTTATTTAGGGACTCTATTTTCTTATTCGGTTCCTTTTTCTCCCACTCATGATATGTTCTATCATGTCCCATTTGAATCTCATTATCATTACAGTCATTGATCTGTTTTTCAAGATCTTCTATGGCCTGCATGTACTCATTTCTCCTTTCTTCCATCTTAGCTAGAGTTTTACACATGCTCTCATTATGATCTCTGTACTTTTTAACCATATTTTTGCATGTTTGACAGCAGAGTTTAGCATTTACCTAATATGGTAGTTCAGTAAAAGTGACATTAGATGTTTCTGCCATGAGAGCTTGATTTTGAAACTTCTCTTCTGTCTGATCACTCCAGTCAAACACATTGTCTTCTTGAGAAACAAGTACTTGTGATGATGAAGTTTGATTAGTTTGCTGGGGTCTTGGTGGCTGTTGACCTTGGGATCTACATTCTCTAGCAAAGTGTCCAAGCTTGTGGCATTTATAGCATTCAACTTTTGATTTATCAAATGCTGGTTTGCCTTCTAATCTGGCTTGAAAGTTTGGTCTGCCAGTTCTTTTTAGAAATCCTTTAGCCCTCATAGTCAACATAGCATGCTGCCATTTCAAGTCCATCTCTTCCAGATCATCTGGATGGATTTGTTCTAAATCTTCAGAATTTAGAGCAAGCAGTCCATCATTGGCAACAAAAGCTTCATAATGAACTTCAGTAGAGTTGCCATCTGCACCTGAAAAGGAATCACAACAGTTAGATTTATCAGTTAATGCTGAAGACAGCAGAGCAGTGTTATGATTGTAAGAAAAGGATTTCTTTTTATTTTCAATCTCAGTTTCAAACACTCTCAGACTGTTGTAAAGGTCATCCAACTCTATTTCATCATGAGTATCTTTTGTTCTCCATTGGGCAGCATAGACTGTCCACTCTTCACCATGTGATCTAAGAAATTTTCGGTTTACTTCATCTTCATACAAGGTGACTTTAGCACTCTCCAATTCACTGATCAGTTTATTAAACCTGTCAAACATTTGAGTAAGGTTTTCTGTAAGGTCTACCACTGCAAGATCTATCTAGACGCGGATCCGTGAACGAGTGCGGAATCCTCGTTGACGGTTAGACGGACAACTCTCAATCACGAAACACGGAGACTATTAGACGCTGAACGAACGACACACGAACGATCCTACGAACTAATTCTCTCCGAAACGGCACTCTCCTAGCTGATAAACTCGAGATCGCCTTAAGCTTAATTCCTAACGAATTCTGCTAAAAAAAGTCTGCTAATGACTCGAGTCTATCCCTAATTATAGACCTTGATTCGAGTCTGATGTGGGCCAAACTCGAATCTGGCCCAAGGCCCATTCGAGTCTGTCCACAAGGACACTCTCGAATCTAGCCTTCATTCGAATCTAAGGCTACATTCGAATCTATCACAGATTCGAATGTCTACCTTTGTGTAATTCGAATCTAGCCAAATCACTTAAACACTTAAGTGATGAAACTTATGTTTTACTTATGTTTGAGTTAATCTTTGACTTTTATGTTTGAACTTCTTGTAATATGTTACATCAAGTTCAAACACACAATCAATAACAGACAAACACATATAAACATATATATCCAAACACTCGTCAAAAACACAATGCAATATCAATTAGACTGCAATCGTCACACATGATGTACCAACAGACTCCCCCTTGACGATAGCTTCTAATAAATCACACAATTGATTTAAGACCTTTGTTTATTTATTGATTCAAAATACTACCAGCATACAAACCTTTCTCGACACATACCTTGACTACATTTTCATACTTACTTGCTTCACCGTCCATATGTGTGTCACTGGAGATCTTACAATTATACAAAATCTGAAGATCTTCTTTTGAGAGGTTTACCAGGTGAAGCGGGTCGTAGACTCTAAGAATGACTTTTTCTTCAAAATCCTCCATAACTGCTTCCCCGGTCTCAGTGTCGGCGTACCACCAATGTAAATTCTGCAACACATTCTGTGGCATTCGCTTTAGAGGCACTTTCCTCAAACATTTAGCTGGTTTGTAATGAATCCTCATCCACGGTCGTCCAGTTAGAGGATCTATACATGACTGATCCTCTACTCTTCTCCCGACCCTTGGATTCAAACGCTCGAATTTCCTTGATCTCCCCTCCTTTCTTATGATTCTTTCAATTACGCTCGCATAGGGATCATCGCCAATGTTTATCAAATCTTTCCATGCTAGCGCAGTGATTTCGATCTTTGGCAGGGAGTTGAACGCTTTTAATGTTCGCCTCATGTACTGAAGCCCGTCTTTTCTTTTAATTACAAAAAGTTGCAGATCTCTGTCAAAGAACCAACTTAAAATTCGCTCAGACAGCTTCCCAGTACCCGGCACTCTCATTGTCCTCTTAATCACTAACTCCTTCTCTTCAGCCCTGAACCATAGCTTTCTTTTTTCTTCATTAGTTAGCTCTCTTGCAGGTTCTTCTGTCGATGGCTTAGGATTCAATGCAGCATTTACTATATCTACATTGACAATTCTATTTCCATCAATCATGTAGGTATCGGTAATAGGATTCTGCTGCACAACTATATCATCAGCTTCATCATCCTCATCAGCGACTACCTCATCATCTGACTGCCAATCCACTATCTCTTCTGGCACAAACTCGCCTTCTTCCAGCTCTTCATCTTCATTATCAAAACCTACATCCAGAGGATCATCATCGAGATCCATAAGCGCTTCAATCATCTCACTGATTTCAAAGTCTGTAGGCTGTTTTGATGAACTAGCTTCTCCCATTTCTCCTTCTGTACTCGGCTCCCCCTGAATTTGTGTAGCTTGAGCTGCAGGAAAATCTACAGACTCATTTTCTTTATTTGCACCGGGATCATTGCCTTCATCATCATTATCTCTTCGCTGCACCTCCTGATCCTTACAACTTGTCTCCATTCAGCTTTATCATTGCCACGTACATAGCCCATTTGGCTGGTAGGGCATCAAGAAGCTTGTTGTTCTTGTCAGTATCGGTAAACTCAATCTCGTGGCTCTCAAGTTCTGTCAATAGATGATAGAACCGGGTGATGATGTCATCCAGTTGTTCATCCTTTAACGCCTTGAAGATGGCGAACTGTTGTTTTAACAGCTCTGTACGCTTTCTCCTAACCCGAGGATTTCCCTAACACCTCTTCTCAAGCGACTCCCAAAGTTCTTTTGATGTCCTCTGAGTCCGGAATGTGTGTAGAATATCTTGCGGTAACGCCATTCGGATTAAAGAAAAAGCTTTGTTTTCGGCTTCAAATAATTTCTTGTCATCCTCTTTCATCATCGGGTATGAAAAGACCTTTTGACGGCCTTCAACTTCAGATACCGGTGGAATATACCCTTCATCTATGCACACCCACATGCGCATATCATTGAACCGTACGAAATCGGTAAATCGGTCCTTCCACCAGTAATAGTCCTCGACCTTCATCAGCTTAGGCGGTGCGTTCGCCTTCCCGACCTCGTGGTCCATTTCTAAGAATTTCTGAAGATTAGACATCTTTTCGAAAGAAATTGAATTGACCCTTAATTAATTTAATTCGAAACTAATGTGGATTAACTCTTTCGAATATAGATAGATTCGAATGTATAGATTCCAATTTATTTGGGATTAAATTCGATTAAGTGTTTTAATTCAATTAAACTCGAAATATGTCAGATTCGAGATATCCTTATATTCGATGGTCCTTAGATTCGAAGGTCAGCAAACTCGAAATTCAGCAGATTCGAAAAAACAGATTCGAAACAATACTAGACTCGAAACAAACTCGAAACTAAACTAGACTCGAGATCCTATTCGAATGAAGCAACAGATTCGAAACAGGTAGATTCGAAAAACTCAGAAATTGACTCAAAAGGAGCGTATTTAGGTTAGACTCGAGACTAAAGTGAAACCCTAATTACCCCTATAGATTCGAGCGCCGCAAACTCGAAAAACAGCTAACACTTTGATTTTTTGACGTTTTGTAGATTAAATCACTATTTTTCTAACGAAAAATAATGATTTCGATCAAAAACGTGAAAAACCACAAAGTGTTTCCCGAATATGAATTTGCTAAGCTTGAAAATACGTTTTTGAGAGCAAAACCGTCCAACTAGCGTCAAGAAACCTAGAATGTATCTGATGAACACGAAGAACACCAAGAACACTCCGTAGGCTCTGATACCACTTATAAGGTCTACCACTGCAAGATCTATCTAGACGCGGATCCGTGAACGAGTGCGGAATCCTCGTTGACGGTTAGACAGACAACTCTCAATCACGAAACACGGAGACTATTAGACGCTGAACGAACGACACACGAACGATCCTACGAACTAATTCTCTCTGAAACGGCACTCACCTAGCTGATAAACTCGAGATCGCCTTAAGCTTAATTCCTCAGGAATTCTGCTAAAAAAAGTCTGCTAATGACTCGAGTTTATCCCTAATTATAGACCTTGATTCGAGTCTGATGTGGGCCAAACTCGAATCTGGCCCAAGGCCCATTCGAGTCTGTCCACAAGGACACTCTCGAATCTAGCCTTCATTCGAATCTAAGGCTACATTCGAATCTATCACAGATTCGAATGTCTACCTTTGTGTAATTCGAATCTAGCCAAATCACTTAAACACTTAAGTGATGAAACTTATGTTTTACTTATGTTTGAGTTAATCTTTGACTTTTATGTTTGAACTTCTTGTAATATGTTACATCAAGTTCAAACACACAATCAATAACAGACAAACACATATAAACATATATATCCAAACACTCGTCAAAAACACAATGCAATATCAATTAGACTGCTATCGTCACACAGGATGTACCAACATTTTCATTCTTGCCACCAGAAAAGTTTTCATACTGCTGCTTAAGAAGATCTTTTTGATTCCTTTTGGTGCTAGCATTGCCAGCAAATCTTTTCTCTAAAGCAACCCAAAGAGAATGAGCAGTATAGAACTTTTTAAACTGATGTTGATAAGCATTAAGAATGGCTATTTGTAAGAGAGTAAGAGCTTTCACTTCATTCATTCTAGCCTTTCTTTCAAGTTAAGTCTTTGGGGGTGTTTTTATAGGCTTGCCCTCAGCATCTAGTTCATGATCAACAATAGGAGGAAATTCAACAGCTTCCCATATGGCTTAATCAATAAATTGAATGTGCTGTTTAATCCTGAGTTTCCACATCTCGAACTCAGTGGGTTTTAGCATAGGCACTTTGAGTCATTGCCCAGATCCACTACTGCTATTATCAAATTCCATTGCAAAAAATAAAAATTTTAAAAGAAAACTTCTGACTTTGAAAACAAAGAAAAACCTGTGGCTCTGATACCACTTGTCAGGATCAAAAACACTACCTAAGGTTAACTGGTTTGAATCAATCAGAGTATAAAACCAATAACCTTGTATTGAATCAAAGGCCAATTTAGAAGTTTGCGGAATAACACTTAATTGTTTTAAGAAAACCTTTCAAAACAAATAACACATAAATATAATCAAAATTAAATATTTGGCATTACCAAACTCACTGATTACAATCACCTCTAATCTGTTTGATTAGACGAAGAACATAGACTGTTCTTAGGGTTTTACAACCTTAGAGGCTTATGAAAACTTAATCAGAAAGCAATTACAAGTTAATCAAAACATGTACGTGCAGACTTACAATAGAAAACCTATTATATCTATATATAAAGCCTTCTGACTTGTTTCCTTGAGGAACTCTGATTTCTTCTGGTAGTAGATATGCTTGAATCTTCAAATATAAATCTTTTCCTGATTTTCAGCACAATCTGTTTGTTAAACTGTTGAGCAGTTTGAACTTTTGCACTGGCAGCTTGAACTTTTGAACTAGCAGCTCGAACTTACTCAACTAACAGCTTAAACATTGTAATTACACAGAAAATCTAGTAACGGTTTGAGAAATCTAACTAACAGCTTGACATACTTAGAATATTTCCCAACACTTCTCAACTAATAGACCTAAAGAACCCTCACCCACACAAACTATATATGGTTTGCTCCTTGAGTAGGTCTTCCGGTTCTGGGTCAGACCATAGAAGCGTTGTTCATGCCTATCACACAATTTGGTGCATAATCGGAGTCAGCAGAAATAATGTTCAGCATTTCAGCTCATGGTATAACACACAAAGAATGATTAAGATTTTCAGCTCGGATGAATTAGAAGATGAAATTCAAAACAATATTGGGAAACGATGAGTTGGAGGTATCAGAATGGAATGTAAGATCTGATATATGATATAAAATGAATTAGATTTCCATGAAAATTAGCTTATGGGAGAATTCAGTATAAATGAATTTGAAGAATTAAGAATGTGTTGGAGAATAACGAATTGAATCTCAAAAGCAATGAGATTATGAAAATCAAAGAGATTAGAACAAGTAACCTCAATGATATACTCAGAATATAACATCCTTAAAAAAATTGTTCCTTTCAGCTCAATAAAAAACATTTTATGTGTGCACAAAATATTCCCGTGAAAATTACACACAGCTTTATAGAAAAAATATCTTCGTCTGAGTGCGTCAGAAACTCCCCCTAGAAATAAGCACACAAAGTTAGTCAACTCATAGAGAATATATCGGGAACAAATAAATTGTAAAATAAAACTCCCTATTTGTCAATACAGCTTCAGAGTTGAATTCAGGGCAGGAATTTCAGAAAGATTCATCTTTCTGAACCGGACTCTAATCTAAAGTGATTTTAAGCCTTCGTTGCGGAAGCTCGGTTTCAGTCCGAAATAACTGAAAGTCTTGTTTAAACTTTACACGGGTGAAAACCGGGTTCTGCACTGATGTGTACAGTAACCATATCCAATGAAGACCGGGTTCTAGTCTGAATTGACTAAAAATCAATTGAATTAAGACCGGGTTCTAGTCTTAATTGACTAAAAACCAATTGAATTAAGACCGGGTTCTAGTATGAATTGTTTAAAAACCAAAACCAACAAAAACTATGACGTGTTTGGTATCCAAACAGATTTGGATCCAGATCTGTTAGCGCTCTTGGGTACCCATTTCAATACAGGTTTAGGTAACCATTTCATTATAGGTTTTGGTACCCATCGCTGAATATATTTCTTTTCTTTTCTTTCAAACTCAGCAAAAAATTTCCTTTGGTATGATAAAATTAAATATCTGATTTATGAAAGAAACTTGAATCTAAACGAACAGAATTATGCAAACTCTTCTTTCTAAAAATCTATCTGGTGCTAGCCTATTTTTTTATAAAACTTAGTATTTTTCTGTGAACATTTCTTCGTAGAGGAATAACTAGTATTTGCAGAAACTTTTGAAAACTTTGATTCGATGATTCACCAGGGTAAATCTTGATCGGAAGTTTTTCAACTAAAGTATCCTTGCCTTTGTTTATCTTTAAAAGATATATAAGTTGAAAATCTGAAGACAAATCAAACTTAGGAGTTTTAACTAGATTATTTTCACTTTCTAGAGATAAATCAGAATGATCAACTTTATGTTCTAAACAAACATTAGTATCCTTAACCCCTGATTCATTTGAAGAAGGGGTAACATTAATTTGTTTAGAATGATGAAATATTTGATCTTCTAATCCTTTGATAATAACCAGATATGAATTTCTGTCATTACTAAGCGATTGGAAATCAGTTTTGAAAAATTGTTCTTTAATTAAGAACACATTTTTCTCATCTTCAAATAATTCAGATTTCGCTTTGAAATCTTGTTCTTTAAGAAAGAACTGTTTTCTTTCCTTCTCAAATAATTCTTTAGTTAAAGAAAACTCCTTTTCAAGAGCAAAAAAGTCTTCAGATTTGTTTGAAACATAACTTTGATCAAGATGATATGTCTTTGAAAGTGTTCCTTCAAGATCTTTAACTTTCTTGTATAAATCAAATCGTTCAGGAAAGAGATATTTTAGTTGAGTTGCATTCTGAAAATTCTCTCATTTACAATCTTCTAGTTCATTTGATAATTCAGATATTCTCATTTTTAAGATCATGGTTCTCAGAATTCAAAACTTTCTGTTTTCTTCAAAATTTAGAACTTCTTCTTTCAATCTCGTGACATCTTTTAAAGCAGATGCTTTATTTGTGTTTAACTGAACAAGAATATCATAAATGTTCTTACGAATCTGTTCAGATTCAGTAAGTTTTGCAGTCAGCTTAGATTATTCAGATGTTAACTTTGAAATGAAATCATGATCAGTCATTCGATTTTCAAACAGTTTAAGCTTCTCAATCAACTTAGAATTCTCATCTGTGAGATTCAACACCTGATCATGTTCATTTGCCAGTTTAAGTTTCAGAGAAACTACCTTCTTTTTCTCGTCTTGTAGTTTAACATCTGCTTGATAGCAAAAACAACTTTTGTGAAGTCAATTTGGCTAATTTCAGAATAAAATCCTAAAATCGACCAAAAAATCAAGAACACACTTTTTCAAAAATCAGAAAAATTCCAATTAATTTCAGTGTGTTTGGAGATGAGATGTGTGACTTATATCAATAGATTCGTCTTTGCAAACTAAAGACTCGATCAAAAACTTAGATCCAAACAACCACAGAATCAAAAACCCCAACAGATTCTCGAAATTTTGAACTTTCCGTGTGAAAATAATCAGAATAGTAAAATTGCGATTACTCCCTCGATATTTGGAGTTAGCCTCTGAAATATTTACAGGATGTTTCTGGCATTTACTCGCACAACATAACCAAAAATCAGCTCAAACAGACATCGTATGAATTTTCTAAAAATTCCAGAAGATCACAGCTCAAAATTTCGAGTTTTTCGGTTGAACTTTGTTGATTTCTTGCAAGATTTTGATTCACCCCCTAAGCTCTAATACCAATTGATAGTGATAGATCTTGGTGAATCATAAGGTGAACACAAAATTCTCTATGATTGAATGATTGAATTTGCTCTCAACGTGAAACACAAAGATGAAAATGGCAAAGTCTTAGAAAATTCCTATGGAATTTTCCTATTTATACTAACCTAATATCTAACTATCATCTAATTACATGATTGACCCTAGACTTCTATACTTACAATTATAATTATTTTCATCTCTATATATTTGTTCCTAACATTTGTTTTATTTATAACATTGTGCATATCTATTTGGCATCATCTCTTATATGATGCATTGCACTGGTTGGCGATTTTTATCATGTCCTAGTTGGCAGGTTATGGCATACTGCCATAGTTGGCAGTTTTATTACTTGATCATGGACTACGGCCAGCATACCTTATTTGATGCCACTCACTTCATATATTAACCTTCATGTTATGCTTGAAGATCATTCCTTTCATACTTGACATATTCATACTTGATAAACCCCTTGTGAGCTATGCTCATTTACTTGGCCTCACTGGACGTCCAGATTATCACTATTATTATTAAACGCCTTACTTTGTGTTTGTGCGTATAAATTCCTACTTCCGGAAGCTAACAGAGTAGGTGGCCGGACATGGAAGACGGTTGGTTGGCAACGACAGGTTTTATTCACGGCCTATGCATCATATGGGCTATGCCCACAGCTTTTTTAATAATAGTATATTGAACTTGTCATCTTATAATCATTTTAATATTATTACATGTTGTATGTTTTGCACTCCGTATCGATCTAGTAACTCACTTAGCAAATTTTATTTGCTAACCCCTCACATTACATGTATTACAGGAGGTGTTAGAAATCGCAAGGCGACTGCCGGCACTGGTCCTAGAGTTTAAACGAACCGTTTTCGAAGCCTTAACTTTTGTAAAGCCTAATGCTTAATAATGGGAAAATTTTGCGTAGTTTGTCTGCCATCAAGTTTTGGCCTGTATCTATATATATAGACATGTGATTGTCCTTCTGATTGACGATAGTTGTAATAAGGATTTTAAAGTAGCATGAAATTATATATATATATATATATATATATATATATATATATATAGACACACACACACACAATTCGCTTCCGTTTACATATACATAAATTAAATCAGGGAAATGGACTCCGTGCGAACTGGTCATGCCCGAATTTCTGAAAACCATGTTAATTGTGATTAATCTAATTGTAGGTCCCAAAAGGTTTCCCTAGTGAGTTGCTGTAAGCTGTAGAGGAGGTGTGAATACGGCTATTTAAAATTTCAACCCAGTTTCTCAATGTTTGTATGTATATATCAACAAGTGTTAATGACAAACAAGCTTGAACTGCGGAATGGTTCAAGCTGAGATGATAAAAACAACAGATACACTACTCATCTAAGACACAGTCAGACTAGATACAATGAATTTACTCACTAAGATGGACTCACTGATTTTACAAGACAGATAGACAGCTTGAACAAGAACAGCTTGGACACACTCAACTGTTTTATTCTAAGCAGACTTTGCATGCATGAAAACACACTTCTTTGCACGTTCTGAATATCTCACTCTTGGTTATTTCACATTCCTTAGAAGCTTCCATTTATAATCTCTTAGAGAATGCTGGTGAACCTTCCTCATTGGATGCAGAGATAGTGGAGAGCCTTTCCAAAAACACAAACTTGCTTTTCTGCACGTTCTGACAAAACAACATTTGTCTCTATATTACAGAATCTTTGTCTTTTCCTTTTTGTCTCTGTTGCAGAATGCTTTACCTTAAAGAAGAATCTCAACTTTAATCCTTTCCTCTTCTAGTAGAGTCATTTTGATAAAAGTACTGGTCTGTCACCCATTTCAAATATCCATTTTGTCTTCATGTATCAGAACAGCTTGGGCAGTGTAAGCAGCTTCTGATTTTCCACTTTGTCTTCACCTTGCAAACTGATCTTTTCGTCCAATACAATACATGATGACATGGAAACATATTCCATAAAGTGTATAACCTATTCATAGAGAACAGGTTCTGTCCACAAACAACTATATACTTAGTTTTGGTCCAAGCTGCTCGACAGTCATGAGCAGCGTAGACAATTTATGTCCAGCCTGTTCAACAGAATAGTACAGCTTGGACAATCTGCCTTAGTTGCAACAATTGCAACATGGTAAGCATCTTTGACTTATATTGCAAATCACTTTTCAGGTTTCAATAAGGCATTAAGACGCCTTAAATTATATCTTCAAGTGCATCAAACAGGTTTGATTAATAATCTCCCCTTAAGATGTATAACAAGTTTGACTGAGGCCTTTTTGTTCCTAACAATCTCCCCCAATTTGCAATAATCAGTCTAAGCTGATTCTATCAATGATCACTATATATTTTTACATTACATTTGCTAAAATGGAAATACAACATTGAAGTAAAGTTAAAGATCAGTTTATATATACTGATATTGATGAAAACAACACATGTTTTTACAAAAGTACAACGGATGTACTAAGGTAAATTACAACTAATGTATTAAGATAGATTACAACTGATATAATAAAGTACAACATATGTACAAGGAAAATTTCAACAAGTTGGACTGTTGATGTTGGGAGCAAGTAATGGCAAGCATGTCCAACTTACGGATAGCCTCCATTCTTCATCTACTCAGCAGTAAATGGGCCTTCAAGCTGTGGTCTATCTTTAAACAGGTGTTCGAAATGCTCCATGGTCTCCTAAATTTCTTTAACTTCATGCCTAAGGAACATGAAGTCAAGATGTTCGATTTCTCCTCTTTCATAGAAGCCTTTAAGCTGTTCCCATATGATTGCTCTCCATCTAGAGTATTGTCCAACTGTATTGGAGAGTCTAAAGGCTATAATCTGCTAGAGACCAACCTTATGGAGATAAGATGCCCTTTGGAAAAACATTTTCTTTAATAAGGGGTCCACAAAGAATACCCCTAACTCAGGCTCTTCTATGAATTTGGCTTCCTCTAGTTCAACTCCTCTTGGTAGACTATGATATACTACTTTGATTTCAACAACATGCATCCCCTGTTCCATCATCATGAGGAGCTCTTCAAGCTCTGTATCCTTTCTCTTTCTCCTGGGCTTAATCTTGGGTTCCATCAGTGAGGTACCCTTGATTTGTTTTTCAGGGATCAAGCCCAGGTTTTTGACCTCTCCATTAGCGTTTTGACATATGCCCTGATAATTTAAGCAGTTTCAGATTTTGATCTACTCAGGGAAACAGCCAATTCAACCCATTCCCTATACCCCATGCAGGCAACATCAGCAGACTCATAAACTTCCATTTGTAGACCCTCAACACCTAGCCTGGTGATCTGAAGCTTCCACTACTTGCCTTTCCTTGAGATAGGGACATCTTTGGTAATAGTCTCCTTGGCAACTCTTCTGTTGGCAACATCAAAGAACTTCTTCCTTCCCACATTATCAAAGTGGACTTGGGCTTTAGCTGATGACGATACAGGTTTTGATTTGGTCACCAAGACCTTTGCATTTTGTTCCTTCTCTCCCTCTTTACCAACCACTAAATCATTTGCAGCCTCCACTAGTTTCCTTTGTACGTCCAAGGAAGGCATTTTTATCTTTTTAGCTTCCTTGGCTGCAAAGGCTTTGGTAGAGGCTGCTTCCTTCTTCTGTCTTTCAAGAATCTCAAGTTGCTCTTCTTTGAATGTATAATAAGTGTCCAGTGGAACGCCCATTTCTTTGGCTTGAGACTTGTCAAATATGAGCTAAGCAGCTTTGAGATAGTCAGTGTCCACATAGGCCTTTTCTTTACCCTTTGCTGCTTTAGTTTGAGAAGCTTCCATTTCCTCCTCTTCTTCTTCCTCAATCTGTTCCAAAATTAAATGCCTCTTTCAGTTTGGCATGTCCTCAGGAATGGTTTCCTCCCCCTTAGATGATGCAGGGTTTGGAGATCCAACCTGAGTAGGCTGAGCAGTTTCAGAGACTTTGGAAAAACCTGCAACAGGACCAGTTTGTGACAGACCTGCTGCTTGCCCTACTGAAGCTGATTTCTCCTTAGAGGGAGATGAAGATTTCTCACCCTTAGACTTTGTCTTCGAGGCAGATATCTTCTCCCTCTTTGAAGGAGATGGCACAGAGCCTTCAACAATTGTTCTTCCTGACGGAACAGATCCAATAGGCCGGACAGCAGCAGTTTTGGGACCAGCTTTGGAACCAACAAGGTTATGCACTAAGAAAGCCAAGTTGTCCTTAACCTCTGCTAATTGGGTAACACAGGTGTGCAGAGAAGAAGAATGAGAGGTTGCAAGGGAGGATAGATGGGAGATAGCAGCCCTATCAGATTCTGTGAACACCAAACTTTGAAGTTGTGCAAGAGTCAGTTCAAGGGAATCTTGCATATCATCAAAGTTTGAGGACACAGAATTTGACAGAGATACCGCTGAGGTATTTAGGGAGGCCAAATTGGATGGTAATGTAGTTGAGCAGGATTCAGCAAGGGCTAACAGCTGTTAGGAAATAGCTGACAGAGTGGACATGGAGTCCTGTTGGTGAGAGAGAATTGATGAGAGGGAGGATGAGAGTCGTTACAGCTGTACAGTCAGTGCAAGCAACTGAGAGGAGTGGTCAGCTTGAGGAGCAGGGGTTGGAAAAGAGGTCCTGAACGAATCAAGAAACCCCTTGATATGCCACTAGCACACCTTAATTTTAATTATGAAATGGATATAAATATACTAAACCTAACGACAATTAGGCAAGTATCACCTATCGTATGCTAATATAGTATAAGTAAGTCCAGGTATCGAACACAGGGAAAATATGGTGTAGTGATGATAATAGGTCATCGGTTAATAATTAGTTAGGATCATATTGTGATTGCATTTTAAATAACGAACAAGTAAAAAGTATAAATTCACGAGCGCAATTCCACACAAGCACGAATATAAACACTTAGAAAGAAAGGTTTTAAGATCGCAATTTGAAAAGGGTAATCAAATGGGAGTTCTTCCCCCTAAACGTTGGATGAATAACAATGAACACACTTGGAATGACTAATGTTGAATTCAAAAAAATAAATCACTAAGATCACTCAACAATGGTTTAAAATCTTACTATTTTACGTAAAGTAAACAAAGTTCACTCTAATGAATACTTCGACATAAAATCACATGCAAGTAATGATGATGAAATTACAAGATCACACAAAATAAAATCATCATCCCAATATTCACTCTAAGAAAATAAAAAGATCACTCAACTATATTTACTCAAGTTAATAAAGCAAACTGAATGCTCACAATCATGTTTTTGTTATGAAAGACGTTTATCAATTCATATATTAACACACTTGTTTATATTAAGATTCACACCAAAATACAAACATATTTACAATCGTAGCTAAACACGTAAATAATCCACCCTTTTTACTCTCACGAGCTTAAAATATCAAACAATCTCTTGCCGAGTGTGGTCCTCCACAAAGTTGACAAAATTCTTGAATAGACTTAATAGTGGATTTTCTATTGAGAAGTGTCATCCTTTTGGTACATTCATTTGTGGTGTGAGGACCGTCACACAACTGGCTCACCTGATTTGCTATTCTTGGATTTTGTAGTTGGACAATTTGTTTGCCCATCCTAGCAATCTCGTCCTTCAGTGTACTTACCTTATCCCCTTGCTTCAAAGCACCACGAACAATCCTATGTTTTGAAGAGTGCCACTCATGAGTGTTAGTGGCTGTGGTTATCATTGCTTTGGAAGCATCGATAGGTTTTTTGTCCATCACACATCGACCGGCATTCAAATCCAATATTTTCCTTGTTGAAATTAGGAGTCCGATGTAGAATGTCTATACTTGATTGTAGGTGTCCAACCGGTGATGTGGACACTTTCTCAGAAGACCCATATACCTTTCCCATGCTTCGTACAATGACTCCTCGCTTTCCTGCAAAAAAATGCTGATATCATTTTTTAAACAAGCAGTTTTAGAGGGAGGGAAGTACCACATTAGGAACCGGTCTACAAGTTCCTCCCAATTTGTGATTGACTGTAGTTCAAGTGATTCAAACCACGTTTGAGCGACTCCCCTCAACATATAAGGGAATAAACGGAGGTAGAAGGCTTCATCAGGCATTTCCCGAATCTTTATCATGTCAAAAATGTCCAAGAACAGAGTTAGATGTGCGTTTGGATCATCGGAGTCACAAATATCTTGCTCATCCGACATGGCATGAATACTCTTCTCTTAGGTCCTTTTTTTTTCAGTGCAGGAAAGCGCTCTCTTTTTGTCATCCCTGCTGCTTTCCTTTCCAGATTTTTTATTGAACGCATGGCGTAGCTAGGACCCTTCAAATAATGTTTGAGCCTATGTTCAAACCAAACAAACCCATTGTGGAGTTTGAAAAGGCGCAGCCCTGCCGCCCCCCTAGCCGCCTACCTCCTCGTGTTCGTAGCTCGAGGTTCTTTCTCTCACGTCATTTCGCCCGCCCGTTTCACTTCTGTTCCGGAGGAAATGGGATTTGAACTCATTGTGGGTGGAAAACGAATCGACGTCTCGATGTGATACAACCTTTCCGATTTTAGTTGGGAAAGAACGGCGAAGTCCATCCTGAGCAGCACCTTACGATGTTCATGACCAATCGGATCCTGACGTACCAGTAAGTACCAGAGGAGAATGCGCGAAAACAATAAGAAATTAGCTCAAGGATGCTCATTCAGTTGTTCAAGATGAGGGTTGTCAAGGCGTGACAAGTGATCCGTGGTGAGATTTTCGGCTCCTCGCTTGTCTCGGATTTCGATATCAAACTCTTGCAAAAGCAAAATCCACCAAATGAGACGGGGCTTTGCATCTTGCTTTGAGAAAAGGAAGCGAAGGGCGGAATGGTCGGTGTAAACAACCGTTTTGGAGAGCACGAGATAAAACCGAAATTTATCGAAAGCTAAGACAACGGCGAGAAGTTCTTTCTCGGTGGTGGTGTAATTTTCTTGTGCGTCCGTTAACGTCTTGCTTGCATAATAAATCGGTTGGAAATGATTATTGACTCTTTGGCCCAAAACGGCCCCAACCGCGAAATCACTCGCATCACACATGAGCTCGAACGGGATTGACCAATCCGGAGCAATCATTATCATTCGTGAGCTTCTCTTTGAGGATATTGAAAGAATTAAAACAATCATCAGAGAAAACAAAAGGGGTATCCTTCTCCAAGAGTTGGGTCATGGGTCTCGTTATTTTGGAAAATTCCTTAATGAAGCGGCGATTAACACCCGTGTGACCCAAGAAGCTTCTTATGACTTTGACATTGGATGGGGGAGGTAGCTAAGAGATAGTGTCAATCTTTGATTTATCTACCTCAATCCTGGCTTCCGAGATTTTATGCCCCAAAACAATTCCCTCTCTCACCATGAAGTGACATTTTTCCCAATTGACGACCAAGTAGGATTCCTCACACCGGGTGAGCATTTTCTCAAGATTTTCGAGACACGAATCAAAGGAGTTTCCATAGACATAGAAACCGTCCATAAACACTTCCTTACTCCCTTCAATCATGTCATGGAAAATGGTCATCATACACCGTTGAAAGGTCGTGGGTGTATTGCATAGGCCGAATGGCATTCTTCTATATGCAAACGTGCCAAAGGGGCACGTGAAAGTTGTCTTTTCTTGGTCTTCTAGATGGATAGGAATTTGAAAATACCCGGAGAACCCATCAGGAAAGCAGAAGAATTGGTTTCCCGCCAAGCACTCCAACATTTGGTCCTTGAAGGGAAGGGGAAAATGATCTTTGCATGTAGCATCGTTTAATTTTCAATAGTCAATGTAAACACGCCATCCCGTGACTGTTCGTGTCAGGTTGATCTCATTTTTCTCATTATGCACAATGGTCATCCCTCCCTCTTTAGGCACAACTTGAATGGGGCTAACCCATGGACTATTTGAGATTGGGTAAATCAAGTCGGCGTCAAGTAGCTTAATTACCTCTTTTTTCACCACTTCCTTCATGTTTGGGTTCAACCGTCTTTGTCATTGGACAGCCGGTTTAAAGTCATCTTCCATAAGAATTTTATGCGTGCAATAGGAAGGACTTATACCCTTTATGTCGGAAGTTTTCCAAGCAATTGCTCCTTTGTGAGCACGAAGAAGAGTGAGGAGTCTATTTTGTTGGTAACCTGTTAGACTTGATGAAATGATTACGGGTAATTGAGACTCCTCATGCAAGAATGCATACTCAAGATGATTGGGAAGCTCTTTAAGCTCAACAGATGGAGGTTTCTCGACTTGCATGAAAAAGAATTTTCATCAAAATGGATTGGCTCGACTTCACAAGAGCTAGGGGGTGGATTCATGGCTAACGGTGGTGCTAACTCTTCCAAATTCTCATCAACACAGAAAATCTCCTTCGCTTTATCAATCAAGAATATGCTCTTTGAGTTCTTTGAAATGAATGAATCCACATCAAAGTCAAACTCACTATCAAATGCATGTACATGGTAACACATATCATCCGATGTAGATGGATGTTGCATAGCTTTATCAATGGAAAATGTTACCTCTTCACCACATTTCAATGTGAGCTTCTCATCATACACATCAATCATAGCACGTGAAGTGGCCAAAAATGGCCTCCCTAATATAAGGGGTACACGGCTCTCCTCGTCCATGTCAAGTATCACAAAATCCACGGGGAACACAAATTTATCTACTTTAACAAGAACATTTTCTACAATTCCCCTTAGATACTTGAGTGACCGATCAGCCAATTGGATGCTCATTCGTGTCGGTTGCGGATCTCCCAAATTAAGTTTTGCATATAAGGAGGTGGGCATTAAATTGATGCTTGCCCCGAGATCCGCAAGTGCATTTGGATTAATGCTTGTTGACCTCTCACAATATCCTCAAGAGTAGGTTTGGCTTCGGTTGATGGGGTGGTGGCATTTGTGGCTTGGTGTTGTTGTGTTGCATTAGTTTTGTTGTTGGGTTGACGGGACTGGTATTGAGCGGTGTTAGGATGACGTGGTTGGTATGAATTGTTTCTTTGGTTTGGGTTAGAAGAACTAGCACCCTCAAATCCCGGTGGTACCGCCGGAGCTTGGTCATTCGGTTGACGCCATCAAAGATTTGGATAATTCCGATTGTCAACGTTGGGATTAAAGAATTGTTGAGGTGATGGTTGAAAATCTGGCTTTCCCCTTGGGTTATCATATCGATCACCATAAGAATACAAAACATCATCTTCAAATGTTTCCTCCGCATCATCGTTCCCAAAATTCTTGCCGTGTGTGGTCCTCCACAAAGTTGACAAACTTCTTGAATAGACTTAATAGTGGATTTTCTATTGAGAAGTGTCATCCTTTTGGTACATTCATTTGCGGTTTGAGGACCGTCACACAACTAGCACACCTGATTTGCTATTCTTGGATTTTGTAGTTGGACAATTTATTTGCCCATCCTAGCAATCTCGTCCTTCAGTGTACTTACCTCATCCCCTTGCTTCAAAGCACCACGAACAATCCTATGTTTTGAAGAGTGCCACTCATGAGTGTTAGTGGTTGTGGTTATCATTGCTTTGGAAGCATCGATAGGTTTTTTGTCCATCACACATCCACCGGCATTCAAATCCAATATTTTCCTTGTTGAAATTAGGAGTCCGATGTAGAATGTCTATACCTGATTGTAGGTGTCCAACCGGTGATGTGGACACTTTCTCAGAAGACCCATATACCTTTCCCATGCTTCGTACAATGACTCCTCGCTTTCCTGCAAAAAAATACTGATATCATTTTTTCAACAAGCAGTTTTAGAGGGAGGGAAGTACCACATTAGGAACCGGTCTACAAGTTCCTCCCAATTTGTGATCGACTGTAGTTCAAGTGATTCAAACCACGTTTGAGCGACTCCCCTCAACATATAAGGGAATAAACGGAGGTACAAGGCTTCATCAAGTGTTTCCCGAATCTTTATCATGTCACAAACGTCCAAGAACAGAGTTAGATATGCGTTTGGATCATCGGAGTCAAGACCAATAAAGAGGCACATTTGATTCAAGTATTGAAACTAATGAGTTTTGATCCCATAGTGTGCCCCTTGAACGGGACAGCGTATGATTGCTGATCCCGACCCGTTGTTGGTCGCCTTGGAACATTTTCTCATAGTGTGGTTATCCTCCTCAGCCATTTTGGTTCGGTTTTGGGTCCCGAAACCTCAAGATCTTCGATTACGATTGGAGAAGTATTGATTGGTGTTGATGGCGATCCTTGCTCAAGCACACTTTCACCTTCCTTTTGTTTGTTTTCCTTCTAAGTAATCTCTCCAGATCAGTTAATGGTTCGGCCAAATACGAGAGAAGATTCCGGCTCATAAACTCTTATAAAACAAAAGAGAGGCAACGTGTGATCTTGAACAAGAAAGTATCATGCAATATATTAACAACAATGAACTTAATCCACCCTTTTTACTCTCACGAGCTTAGAAGATCAAACAAAGTAATAAACCCACTCTATTCGAAATAAATATAAGCAACCCGATTCACATCTTGGAACACAAATATTCATGGCAAATCATTCAAGTGTTAAACTAAAGATTACAAACATTCTTTCAAACCAAGAACAATAATATATTCATTCCAACAAAAAGAAAATAAACTCATCCAATGTTTAGGGTTCTACAAACCCAAATGGTTACAATAAACAACTACTCCATATATATGGAAATACACAACATATACACCATATATAAAGAAAAACTAAACATATTCAAAAGATTTAGAATTGTTAGAACTCCCCTAACAATGATAATCGATGTAGTGTTGTTGAATCCTTCGAAGTTGCGCTAAAAAAAGGCTCCAAACCGACTTTCTTGACTCCCAAGTGATGTAAACTTTCGTAGTTTTGTGTGAGAAAATGAGCATGAAACTAAAACGTTATATTTATAGAACAGGAAGGGCACGTCGTGCCTCTTGTGTGTCACCTCCTTATTGGATCTGAAAATGCATGGAATGTTCGTGTGTCAGGTAGGACACGCCGTGCCAAAAAGTAGGCATGCCGTGCCCTCCACTTTTCAACTGATTATCTTCCTGGCATGCCAAATCAGGCGTGGTGTGCCTTTGAGGGCACGCCGTGCTCTTTTGAGGGCACGTCGTGCTCTTTTGAGGGCACGGTGTGCCTTCCCTTTTCAACCTAAAATCTTGATTTTCTTCCCAACAAACTCTACAAACAGTGATTTAACATAAATAACACTTGGAGGAAAACGTTTTACATCAACAAAATACTCTAAAAATAACAGATATCGCCCGGAAAATGTATAGAATTTCAGCGATATCAAATATTCTCACACTTATGTTTTGCTTGCCCTCAAGCAAATTCGGCCAACTAACATGCTTACGAAAAGAACTCGATGGCTTTTTAACGTGACCATCAATTCACCAACATTTTAGAGATCTAAAAGCATTAAAGACTTAGCGGCAAAAAGTGCAAAACATCAAATAATAGGAACAAAACCTTGAATTCTCGAATGGCACCGAAATAGCTACATAAAACAACTCTAATCAATCCGGACCAAAGCAAGACTTAAACACCTCACTAAATGAAGCTCTCTACCCTCGGTGTTTAGGCTTAAACAAAACACTCAAATGAACAATTTGTCATAATTACTTACCATAAGCTTGCCAAAAGATCAAAACTCCAACACTTGCATTGAAACAACACATACATCAAGAGGGCTTCAAAACGAGGAAAAATTGGGTTAAAGGTAAGGTGAGAATTTTTTGGAAAGGTGGCGTGAAATAGCCTTAAATTCGTACCCTCAAGAAACGTCTCTAAAACACAACATAGCTAGGACTGAGCAACCTTTGATTTTTCATTGAATTATAAGACTACTTTGCTAGAAGCTTTACATGAATTTGTCTTTTACGAGCTGGCCTCAAGTAGCACAATTATTGTTAGTTTTTTTTTCTTTTTTTTTAATAAATTCTCCAAACTCGACTATTCTTCTCATGAATTCACGTTTGAACTTGAATTGGGGCACAAATGTTGGCTAGGGTTAACTAACGAAAGACGGATAAATATGGCTAAAGAAAAAGATGGCTAACATAAAAATAAAAAGGCTACGGCTCAAAAGTAGCTAACTAATGGATATGTAGATGTAAAGGAAAAAAGAAAATGTTGATGTTTGGGTGATCCTAGAATGCCTCTATCACACGACTGCGTCATCTCAAAATTGTGTTTTCAAAAAGAATCATTAAGGCAAGTTCTGGAATAAAAGTAACAAATGGCAAGCACACATAATCAATCGAAACATGAGGAAGAAAGTATTCATGAATGCTGAAAATGGCTCAAAACTCACAAAACGAAATGACATGTAGGGCTATAATGTGCAAAATCCAATCCATTGTCCAAACAAGGTCATGCAACAATAACAAGTTCATAAGAGAACTCAAACTAAAGATCCTATTTTAAGATTTCCACTTGACTCGCAAAAAAATCGATTATGCAAAAAGATCTATAACCTATTCGAGAATTGATTTTTGTTTGTCAAAATTTTCAAATAATAAGCATGCCAATAAAGAAATGAAGGGAAAAAAAACCAAAACAATATCGGGTTAAACAATCCGACTATTCCCACACTTATGCAATTTATTGTCCTCACAAAATGGACAATATAAACATAAATGAAAGCATGAAAGGAGGGAGGTAAAGGGACTCCTTGGAGTGCGGCGAAGAACGACTAGACGCTCTAAAACCGCGGCCATCCAAAAATACACTTTCTATAGAGCTGGAACAATTTGTAAAACCGGCTCTGTGCAAGGAAACATTTCATTAGGCTCAACAAAATCAATAAAACGAAAATAACTAAGAAACAGAAATTACTAAAAACAACCATTCAACTAACAAGAAATTAAAGGTGCAGAAACTAAAAACTGTTCAAGGCCTATCATCGGCCAACGGAACTAAAAACGAGAAAGTAAAATGCATAAATTTAAATTGTTCATGGCCTATTAGCGGCAGACAGAAATGAAAAATGCAAGTAAGTAAAGTGTTCAATCAATCATCATAAGGGGATGAAGAATAAACTGTGATCCTCAATCATTGGTCTGGTGGTGGCTGGTGATACGGATGACCTGGCAGGTACTGCAGAGCCTGCTGATAGTAGAACGGATGGTGTAAATGGGATGGGTCCTGAGAGCTGGAACCTTCACCTGGTTAGCGCAGAGGAGGATTGTAGCTAAACAGTCTTTCAAAATTACTAAAGACTGTTTGCATATTTGTGCGGTACTCCATCCGATGGTCTGTTGGGAAATAGTTTAAGTAGATTCAAGCTGTTAGTTAGACTTCTCAAACTGTTAGTAGAGTTTATATGTAAATCCAAAGTTCATGCTGCTAGTTGAAGAAACTCGAGCTGCCAGTGTAAAAGTTCAAGCTGCCAGAGTAAATCAACTCGAGCTGCTCTGTTCATGCTGTCAAGTGATTCAAGCTGCTCAAGAGTTTCATAAACAGAAAGTGCTGATTTTCAGGAAAAGATATCTACACGAAGATTCCAGCATATCTACTATCAGAGAAGTCATAGTTCTTCAAGGAAACATGTCAAGAAGCAATATAAATACATAGAATAGGTCTTTCTATTGTATAGGAGTTTTCTACATATTCGAGTCTGTAATTGCTTTGTTGATTAAGTTTTCATAAGCCTCTAAGGTTGTAAAACCCTAAGAACAGTCTGTGTTCTTCGTCTAATCAAACAGATTAGAGGTGATTGTAATCATTGAATTCAGCAATACAATCAGTTTTGATTACTTCTTGTGTTTATTTATTATTGATTCTGAAAGTTTTTGTTAAAATAATTAAGTGTTATTCCGCAAACTTCTTAATTAAACTTTGATTCAAAGCATGATTATTGATTTATACTCTGATAAATTCAAATCAGTTAGTCTTGGTTATTTAGTTTTAGATCCTGACAAGTGGTATCAGAGCCACAGGTCGTTCTTTGTTTTTCAAAGTCGAAAACTTTCTTTTAAATTTTTAATCTTTTGCAATGGAATTTAAAAATAGCAGCAGTGGATCTGGGCAAGGACTCAAAGTGCCTATGCTCAAGCCCACTGAGTTTGAGATGTGGAAACTCAGGATTCAACAGCATATCCAATTCATTGACTATGCCATATGGGAAGCTGTTGAATTTCCTCATGTAGTTGATCCAGAACTTGATGATGAGGGAAAACCAGTCAAAACTCCTCCAAAAACTGAACTTGAAAGGAAGGCTAGAATGAATGAAGTGAAAGCTCTTACACTTTTACAAATAGCCATTCCTAATGCTTATCAACATCAGTTCAAAAAGTTTTATACTGCTCATTCTCTTTGGAATGCTTTAGAGAAAAGATTTGCTGGTAATGCCAGTACCAAGAGAAATCAAAAGGATCTCTTGAAACAACAGTATGAGAACTTTTCTGGTGGCAAGAATGAAAACCTTACTCAAATTTTTGACAGGTTCAACAAACTGATAAGTGAACTGGAAAGTGCAAAAGTCAATCTAGATCAAGATGAAGTCAACAGAAAGTTTCTCAGATCTCTTGGAGAAGAATGGACAATTTATGCTGCACAATGGAGAACAAAAGACACTCTTGATGAGATAGAACTGGATGATCTGTATAACAGTCTGAGATTGTTTGAGACTGAGATTGATACTAAAAAGAAATCCTTTTCTTATAATCACAATACTGCTCTTCTGTCTTCTGATAAATCTAATAGCAGTGATTCCTTTTCAGGTGGTGATGGCAACTCTGCTGAAGCTCACTATGAAGCTTTTGTTGCCAATGATGGACTATTTGCTCTAAATGCTGAAGATTTAGAACAAATTCATCCAGATGATCTTGAAGAGATGGATTTAAAGTGGCAACATGCAATGCTGACCATGAGGGCCAAAAGGTTTCTTAAAAGAACTGGAAGGACCAACTTTCAAGCCAGAACAGAAGGCAAACCAGCTTTTGATAAATCAAAAGTTGAGTGCTATAAATGTCATAAGCTTGGTCACTTTGCCAGAGAATGTAGATCTCAAGGTCAACAGTCATCAAGGACTTCACAGCCCAATCAGACATCATCTTCAATAGCACTTGTCTCTGAAGAAGACAATGTGTTTGATTGGAGTGATCAGACAGAGGAAGAGTTTCAAAATCAAGCTCTGATGGCAGAAACATCAACTGTCCCTTCCACTGAATTACCAGCTAAGGTAAATTCTAAACTCTGCTCTCAATCATGCAAAAATATGGTTAAAAAGTACAGAGATCATAATGAGAGCATGTGCAAAACTCTAGCTAAGATGGAAGAAAGGAGATATGAATACATGCAAGCCATAGAAGATCTTGAAAAACAGATCAATGGCTATAAGGACAATGAGATTCAAATGGGACATGATAGAACATATCATGAGTGGGAGAAAAAGGAACTAAATAAGAAAATAGAATCCCTAAATAAAAAGGTAGAAGAGACTGAACAAAAGGTGTTAGAGGCTAATAAGAAACTAGAATCTGTTAACATAGATCTAGGTAACTTCAAGTTGGCAAATCAAAAGTTGGAACACCTAATGGAAGTCCAATTTAAAGATTGGGTAAAATATCAGGTTAATCCCAAAGAAGGCATAGGATACAGGGCTACTCCACCTCCATACAACAACAAGTACATTCATCCAATGAGTGAGGTTGCTGATAGACTTGTCAATGAACCACTATATGAGTCTATGACTATTGTAGATCCTATCCTTGATAACAGTCCTGAATCAAAAGAAGATCAGATTCAAAAGAGAGACTGTGAGTGCATAGCAGTTGAGAAAGACCACAAAACAATGAGTGCACCCATAGAGATCCAAGCCCCCAGTAAGAAAGGAAAAGAGAAGATGAGTGTATGCAATGCTGCTCCACAAGTTTCTGTACATTCTAACTGTAACACTGCATCTTCCTCAAAGAATAATAAAAGAGGTAAAACTGTTCCTGTCTGCACATGCCAAAAGCATGGTGTTCAAATGTTTCCCAAACAACAGCAGGTAAGAGGAAATCAGAGAAACAAGAACCAGAAATTGTCAGAAAAATCTGGTTCTCCAATTCAAATAGTCAAAAGGTGCTTTCACTGTGGCAGGAAGAATCACTTGGCCAAGGATTGTTTTTATAAACCAGCTGTTGCAAAACAGGCTGTGAATCAAACAAAATCAAATCCTACTCAGGCAAAACATTCAAAGGTGAAATCTTCCACATCAGTTCCAAAGAAAACATTTGATCACAGGCTTTCAAAAGTTAATAAAAAACAGTCCACACACCAAAAACAAGTTTTGGCAAAGCCTAAATCAAGTTTTAAGCAAATATGGTGTGTCAAGGACAGATCCTCAGATCAAACTGCTGATGCAAAAGATCAGACTGCTAAGCCAAATTCTGAAGCTGTTAGTGCAAAATCTGAAGCTGTTAGAACTAAAACAAAAGATCAGACTGCTAAGCATCAATCTGGAACTGCTAGTGAATCATCTGAGACTGTTAGAAGAAAAGATGATCAAAATAGCTGGATACCTCATATAATCACTAAATACTCTCCAAAGACTCCATCAGTAAATCTCACTAAATATAAGAAGTCAAAAACAGTATTTAGTTATATCAATGCACAAGGCCAACCCAAAACCAATTTGGTTTGGGTTTATTCCACTACTGACTAAGATTCTACTTGTGCAGGGCAACCACAGGTCTCCTCATAAAACAAGATGGCATTTGGACAGTGGATGCTCTAGGCACATGACATGCAATTCTGAATGCTTGTCAAATTTCAAAGGCTTTGATGGAGGATTTGTTGCATTTGGAGGCAACTCAAAAGGAGGTAAGGTTACAGGTAAAGGTACTGTTAATGCAGGCAACATGAAATTCCATGATGTTTTGTATGTTGAACAGCTTAAGTACAATTTATTAAGTGTCTCTCAAATCTGTGACAAACATTGTTCTGTTTACAGATTCTGAGTGCATTGTCCTTTCAAAAGATTTCAAAATTCCTGAAAATCTTGTTTTACTAAGAACACCAAGAAAGGACAAGGTTTACTGTCTGGACACAGATCTTTTATCTAAATCAAATACTTTAAGCTGTTTGATATCCAAAGCATCATCCAATGAGTCTGCTCTTTGGCATAGAAGGATGTGTCACATGAACTTTAAGTCCATGAATGTTTTAGTCAAAAAGAATCTGGTAAGAGGCTTACCACAAAAGGAGTTCAATGTGATGATCATTGTGTAGCATGTCTTAAAGGCAAGCAACACAAAACTTCTCATAAGGCCAAAGAAGTAAACTCAATCTCATCTGTTCTTCAGCTGCTTCATATGGATCTATTTGGTCCAACATCTGTTTTGAGTTTGAATAAAAGGGCTTACTGTTTAGTTATTGTTGATGATTTCACCAGATTTACTTGGGTTTACTTTCTTAGGACTAAAGATGAAACTGCTGAGCTAGTTAAGTCATTTATTCTTAAGATAGAAAATCAATCTAACTCAAAAGTTAAAGTGATAAGATCAGACAATGGAACTGAATTTAAAAATCACATTCTAAACAGTTTCTGTGAGTCCAAAGGCATTGCTAGACAATATAGTGCACCAAGAACACCACAGCAAAATGGTGTAGCTGAAAGAAAGAACATAACATTAATTGAAGCTGCTAGAACAATGTTAGCTGATTCAAATCTCCCAATGACTTTCTGGGCAGAAGCTGTCAATACAGCCTGTTATGTTCTGAATAGGGTTCAAGTTGTTCAATCTCAAGGGAAAACTCCCTATGAGTTATTCCACAACAGAAGTCCCCTAATAGCTTTCTTCAAGCCTTTTGGATGCCCATGTACTATTCTTCACACTTAGACTCACTTAGGAAAGTTTGAAAGTAAGGCTGAAGAAGGATTCTTTGTAGGATACTCAAGTCAAAGCAAAGCCTATAGAGTATACAATAGTGTGTCTAAAACCATTGAAGAAAGTGCCAATGTTGAATTTAATGAAAATACTGCAAATATCAAAGGCACTGGTCCTGATTGGTTGTTTGATTTAGATTCACTAACAAATTCTCTGAGCTTTGTTGAGTATACTGCAGAAGCTGATGCATATAGGATTGAAGCTGTCAACACAAATTCTCATGCTGCCAATACAAATTCTCAAGCTGTTGGCACAAAGTTTCAAACTGCTGCAGATTCAACAAGTTGGGATGATTACACCACTATACCACTTCAGTCTTGTGATCCTCCAGGGGTCCTGAATGCTCAACATGATACAAATCCAGACATTGAAGTGCCACTCCCAAGTCCTGAGAGAACAGCTCCAACACAAAGGGAAACGGTCCCAGATTCAAGTCAAGCTGTTCCAGAAGCTGAATCATTCACTGGTCCTGATGGAGATGATACAAATCTTGGATCCTCTTTTCAGACAGAGAGAGAGCCTACACTAAGAGTTCACAAGTTCCATCCTCTCAATCATATACTGGGTGATCCAAGCACTCCAGTACAAACAAGGAAAATGGTTCAAAATGAGACTGCTGCTGCTGAACAAGCAGTTCCTGAATTCAGTCTAGCTGCCTTTGAGAATGCCTGTTTCATGTCTCAACTAGAACCTAAAAAGGCATCAGAAGCATTAAAAGATTCATCCTGGATTGAGGCTATGCAAGAAGAGCTTCTACAGTTTAAGATTCAGAATGTATGGACTCTGGTGGATCTTCCTAAAGGTAAGAGAGCAATTGGTACAAGATGGGTATTCAGAAACAAGAAAGATGAGAGAGGGATAGTCATCAAGAATAAAGCAAGGCTAGTAGCTCAAGGGTACACTCAAGAAGAAGGCATAGATTATGATGATGTATTTGCTCCAGTAGCAAGAATTGAAGCCATCAGACTATTTTTGGCCTATGCAAGCTTCAAAGGTTTTAAAGTGTATCAAATGGATGTGAAGTCTGCTTTTCTATATGGGACAATTGAAGAGGAGGTATATGTGTGTCAACCTCTTGGTTTTGAGGACTACAAGTATCCAGACAAAGTCTACAAGTTAGATAAGCCTCTCTATGATCTCCATCAAGCCCCCAGAGCATGGTATGACACTTTGTCATCCTATCTTCTACAAAATGGGTTCAAGAGAGGCACTCTAGACAAAACACTTTTCACTAAGTCTATCAATGATGAGATTCTGCTTGTCCAAATCTATGTTGATGACATTATCTTTGGCTCAACAAATGACTATCTGTGCAAAGAGTTTGAAGCTTTAATGCACAAAAAGTTTCAAATGAGTTCAATGGGAGAACTCACTTTCTTTCTGGGATTACAAGTCAAGCAGAAGCCCACTGGACTCTTCATAAGTCAATCAAAGTATGTGAAAGACATACTGGAAAAGTTTGGGTATCAAGACACCAAAGTTGCAAGCACTCCAATGGATCCTCACAAGCAGCTCCATACAGAGAAAGATGGCATAGATGTGGACATTCATTTATACAGATATCTTATAGGATCACTTATGTATCTAACATCTTCCAGACCTGATATTATGTTTGTTGTCTGTGTGTGTGCTAGGTTTCAATGCTCTCCAAAGGATTCTCATCTAGTTGCTGTTAAGAGAATCTTTAGATATCTAAAAGGCCAACCTCATTTAGGCCTCTGGTATCCTAAAGACTCTTCTCTTACATTAACAGCCTACTCTGACAGTGACTATGGTGGATGCAACATTGACAGAAAATCCACTACTGGTGGATGTCAATACTTAGGAGCAAGATTGGTCTCTTGGCAATGCAAAAAGCAGACAACTGTGTCCACATCATCCACTGAAGCAGAATATGTAGCAGCTGCAAGCTGCTGCTCCCAGGTAATGTGGATTCAAAATCAGCTGAGAGACTATGGTATTAATTTCTTATCCACTCCTATTTATATTGACAATTCAAGTGCAATCAGCATTGTGCAAAACCCAGTGAAATTCCCAAAAACCAAGCATATAGAAATCAGATTTCACTTTATAAGGGATTGTAATGAAAAGAAGTTAATCCAAGTTACCAAAATACATACTGATGATCAGTTAGCTGATCTATTTACAAAACCTTTTGATGTAGGAAGGTTCACTTTCCTGGTATCAAATATTGGTATGGTAAATATGGATTAATTTGTTTTCATTATTATCTACTTAGTATGCTTATTTAAGGGGGAGTCCCTGTTTCATTAAAAAGATGCATAATTTTCAACTAACAGCTTGAGTATTTTCTCAAGCTGCTAGTTCATTTTCTCGGACTGTTAGTTATTCACTTGATCTGTCAAAGTGTGCAGGGTATTTAGGTAATTTTAAAATGTGTGTGCGCGGGACCCAACCTTTTTCAAAACCTTTAAAGGTCCCCGTTTCGTTCAGTTGTAACTACCAGTTACAAAATTTCCTTCCACGGCCTTTCTTTTCCCTCTGAACGATTCACACACTCTTCTTTGCAAACCCTAAACCCTTCCTTTGATCTTCAATGGAGTTTGTTAAAGAACACAACTGCCTTCCCCACTCTCTAAAGCACTCAGCACATGATGGACTTTCTTCGTCACTCCCATATCCATCATGCACTCAATATAAATCCCACCATATACATCACTCATATTGAGCAATTCTGGAACCATGCCTCTGTCCAAATCATAAATGGAATTCCTTCTATACTATCCAAAATTGATGGCACTCCCATCACCATCACTGAGGAATCCATTCGGCACCATTTGCATCTTCAAGATGCCACAGGTATAACCGACCTAACCCTTGATGCTTTACATACTGGTCTTTATAATATAGGTTATAGGGGTCCTGCTGATTCATTTACTTTCTTGAAAGCACATTTTTCACCTAAGTGGAAATATCTTGTACATATAATTCAGCAGTGTATAAGCCCCAAAAGAACCGGTTGGTCAGAATTTTCTTCCAACATTGCCACTGCCTTAGTGTGTTTTTCAACGGGCCAACGGTTCAATTTCTCAAATATGATTTTTCAAGGGATGTTAAGGCATCATTCCCTAAAGAGTGGGAAATTTTTAATGTATCCTAGATTTTTGGCAGCAATCCTTGCACACACTTGCACCACTTCTCATTTACATAAGAGGATACATGTTTCCCACAGGCACTCACTATCTTCAATCAAACGACTTTTAAAACAAAGTGCCAATTTTTTGAGCGTAGATGTTCCATTGCCTTCTGCAATGATGAACATCATTCCAAGAAACAGAGGAGAGGGTCCTGAGCAGACTCAGCCTATCATCACTGCTACACCCCCAGGACCCCAACCCCCTCCTCATGATACACAAATTCCTTCTGATCCTTTTGTACAGCCATCACCGCCACTAAAATTTCTATATAAAAGGAAAAGGGGACCAGGAGCTCCTTCCTCCTCAGCCCTCAGACAAGAGCCATATATCCCTGTGCAGGAGGACACTTCTGCACAGAATATCCAAAGGGAACCAATTGAGGACACTCCCATCCTCACTCAGGAGGTGAACATCTCTTCAGAGACTGTTCATATGGGTTCTGTGGCTGGCACTACTGATGTCTCTGCAAAAGAGGCACAGGACAGTGCCAACATTACTAAGACCACGCCCATGGCAACAGCAAGTGTGCAAACACAAGCTGGAAGTCCCCAGAACCAAGAACAGAGGGGCCCAGAGGTTTCTACTTCTGGTATTCATGCCAGTGATAGATCTCAAGCACCACAGGTGTTTACTGATCTTGAGGCTAGTCTGCAACTAATGCTTTTGACGGATCCCAAGATGAAACCTGTTGTAGCTATGTTGGAATACCAAAAGTCCATCATTGCTGCACAGGGTGCACAAATTATGGCCCTAAAGCAATCAGAAATGGCTCAAAATCAGAGAATGGATTATCTCCATAAGGGGTTTACCCTTTGTGGAAATAAGATCATTCAATTAGAGCGTTTGATTCAAACCCAAGGGGCAAAGGTTGTAGGTCCTCCTGACCAAACCAATGCTTCCAAAAAGGGGGAGAATCAGGAGGTTCCCAAATCAGTCCAAGCAGCTCCAACAGAATCAGTCCAAGCAGCCTCAACAGTTCCACCTTCTAGGCTAGCAGTCCCAACAGCTTCTCAAGCTGTTAGCCTAGAAACTCAAGCTGCTGCCTCCTCAAAAGCAACTGGAGTTGTTATAAGGGAAGGTGTTCAAGCTCCATCCAGTACAATCCAAGCTACATCCTCTGCTGCAAAAGACAAGGGCAATGGCATTCTTATTGAGTCTCCAAAGCACAAATTTTCCTCCAAAGAAGCCCAGATTGCCTTTGATGTTGAAGTTGCCAAAAAGTTAGCAGAAGAACAGGATAAAGAATTAGATCAGCAAACCCAGCCCCCAATGGATGATGATGAGACCTTAGGTGATTACCTAAAGGGGTTTGTGGGTAAACAAGGAGATAAGAAGAGGAAGCTGCCAACAGGGCACTCCAAGGCTGAGCACAGAAGATTTCTGATCAATTTTGCCTTTGCAGCTGGCATTCCAAAGAAAATGGCTCAGTCCATGACCACTGAACGGCTGCAAGAGATCCATGACAAAGAAATGGACAAAAGAAAGAAAACAAAAGTCTCTCAAGAAGTCCAACCATCACAAGAACCAGTTCAAACTGGTACAAGTCATATTCAAGCTGCTGCCAGTGCCCCTGCTCCTTCTGATCTAGCTGTTGCTTCTATTCCTGCATCTGAGCCATCAACACAAGCAAAGCTGCATCAAGTTAAAAGGGTGTTATTTGAGCAACAACTGCAAAAGGCCATGGAGATAGAGAAGTTGATTGATCAGCATGACTTTACAAAGCCTCTGATCAACTACTGGTATGCTAAGCCACTGGATAATATTGACTTAAGATTTAAGTTTGTGGTGAGAAGGGAGTCTGGACCAGAAGAAGAATATGATACATTTTGGCATATGGTTCAGAAGTTGACCAGAGATGAGCTTATCAGAATGCATAATATTGGGTCTGTGACACAAGTTAGATCTGCTCTACCACAAGTGAAGCAAGTCATTAAAGATCTAAAATCAATTGTTGACCCTGAATCTGCAAGGAAAGAAATAGAGAATGCTATGAAGAAGGGAAAGAAGATCAAGCAAGTTGATCTGTTTGTCAAATCAAGGACATACAGAATCAAATTCTCAGATGGACCGGGTATATTCTTCAATCTCGAATTTTATGATTTACCAAAAGATATACTACTTCAGATAAAATCTGTTAGAGTATCTTGTGATAGAGATGAGATGAAGAAAGAATTTTTGAAGGCTGTAGATCAGAAACTTGCACAGTTATAAGTTTTTGAAAGCCTTGGTTTGTAAATAACAGTTTACTTATTCATTTCCATTTTTGTATAGAACTTAAAGTCTTGTGTAAAGAATTTAAGTTAGGGGGAGACTGTTGGGAAATAGTTTAAGTAGATTCAAGCTGTTAGTTAGACTTCTCAAACTGTTAGTAGAGTTTATATTTAAATCCAAAGTTCATGCTGCTAGTTGAAGAAACTCGAGCTGCCAGTGTAAAAGTTCAAGCTGCCAGAGTAAATCAACTCGAGCTGCTCTGTTCATGCTGTCAAGTGATTCAAGCTGCTCAACAGTTTCATAAATAGAAAGTGCTGATTTTCAGGAAAAGATATCTACACGAAGATTCCAGCATATCTACTATCAGAGAAGTCATAGTTCTTCAAGGAAACATATCAAGAAGCAATATAAATACATAGAATAGGTCTTTCTATTGTATAGGAGTTTTCTGCATATTCGAGTCTGTAATTGCTTTGTTGATTAAGTTTTCATAAGCCTCTAAGGTTGTAAAACCCCTAAGAACAGTCTGTGTTCTTCGTCTAATCAAACAGATTAGAGGTGATTGTAATCATTGAATTCAGCAATACAATCAGTTTTGATTACTTCTTGTGTTTATTTATTATTGATTCTGAAAGTTTTTGTTAAAATAATTAAGTGTTATTCCGCAAACTTCTTAATTAAACTTTGATTCAAAGCAAGATTATTGATTTATACTCTGATAAATTCAAATCAGTTAGTCTTGGTTATTTAGTTTTAGATCCTGACATGGTCCTTAAAATTCGTCGTTAAGATGTCCAGTCGGTTCTCTAAACCAGCCAACCTAGGATCCCAGTTCGTATGAGTGGGCTGCTCATTGTTGTTGCCGTCCTCGTCTTCCTCACCATTGCTTGAATCCCTCACAGCTTGGGGTTCGGGTTCGGGCTCGGGCACCCAAACATTATCTGGAGGTAGCATGCCGACTAGATGAATCGTCCCGTAAACCGTGGGATTCGTGATCACTTTCATCTTGGTAAAATACCTTTGTCAACACACTTTCATCGGCCCTGCGTCATTGAACATTTGCACATTGCCCAGCGTCAATAACCCGTATGAGCGAGCTAACTCGAGATAAACAGCCCTCCACAAATCGGACTGCTCTCGTATCGACTTGAAGCTGTCAAAAAATATTGCGCCATGTGATAAGGTAATGAATAATGGATATTAGGCGTCAGAATACGATATAAGAGGAATAAATCAGCAGTGGAGACTCTCTCTTCGCCATCGTTTCGGCCGGTGACAGACATGGCAATGCAATGATGGATTATACGATGGAGAGGATTCCTGATCTTTGATGCTCTGGCAAATCTTGGATTATAAGGACCGTTGGATATCGAACTCCAAAATAATTCTTGATTATATTCAGTCGGTGCCTCATCAATCCCGCAGTAAGATAGCCTCTAAAACATCGGTCATTAGCATCCACATCCGGATATAACCCCAAACGCTTCCCAAACTCCATCATAGACATCTGTCTGCTAACCCCACCCATAAGAAATCGGACCGCGTTCTCCACAAATACATCATACCCAATATTCATGAAGCCATACGAGGAATAAAATTTCAAGGTCATTTCTAAGTAGATGCACCCATGCTTGAGACATGAAATTTCAATAGGAAACTTCGAACATATTTTGGAGCCTGGTTGCAATGTCCAGCTCATCATGCCCCACCTCGATTGTTAATAAGAATATTCAACTTACGAATCCGCCCAACGCAATTGCTCGCGATAACAGGGTAGCAAGCCTGGCCCGATAAGCTCCCGGAGATGTAAAGCTATCCCGGTAAACGCGAAATACGGATGGTTCCGGTTGACACACGCAACCTGCGGTAATTCGGGAGCTCGTCTTCGGAGCTCTCTTCTACGACGCGCTAGCGTCGAGAAGAAGATGCTTGGCCGGCACCCCGTTGTGTATGTGGAGGCATCCTAGCAAGCAACAGACATATCAAAGTTAAACCAGCGAAATTCAACCAAAACTATTAATATAAAAGATGATGAAGTTTGTATCCCCACCCTTGTTCAAGTAAGTTATACACAATATTCCCGCACTTCACCGAAAAAATAACCCAATCAAAATTTTTATGAAGTTAGAGCACACATCACATTCCCACACTTAAGATTTCACCATTGAATCATTATTTCATGCCATTTCACACCCACAAAATGTCATGTTTGAAGTAAAGCTTTCAACTATCTAGCAACATCTCACGTTTCAATATCTCTACATCGTATATGCATTCATGTTTAAATCCGACTAACTAAACTATAAACAAAAACTAATCAATTAAATTAACAAGGACTACAAAAAGTTAAGAGATAACGACAAAATTAAATTAAATGATGACAACATACACATCACAAAACAACAAAATGACAAACACATGTGCATAATCTAGACACTTTTTACATTACAACTACACGACAAAATAACTAAAATTTTAAAAGTTGACATGCAATATACAACGTAACATCCTAAAACACAAGGCACATTTGAAAAAGCAACTAACATCACAAAAGATAAACAAGGAATTTGAGCATAACAAACCTTTATACATATAGAATTTGCACTAAAATAACATCTAAACTAAAACTACCACTAAGATAACACAATCAAAACAAGAAATAAATTTGGATTTAAACATCAACCCATGAGTGAGACAAAAGAATTATGAGATTTGAGACGTTTATACCTTAATTTTTCGAGAGGGGGAGAGGAAATATGAGAAAATACCAAAACTCGCCAAAGATGGTGGTGGGGCGGCGGTTTTCTTCACTGGAGTTGAAGAACTTTGCTCAAAAACACCCCAAAACTTGTTGCAAATCGGAATGTGGGTGAATCCGGATGTTTAGGTGATGATTTGGCGGTGAAATGGGACAGAAAACGGGGTTTGATGGCGGTGGAACTCGTTCCCAACCGAGAGAGAAAAGAGAGTTTACGTTTGTTTGAAGAAAAAGAAGGAAACCCTAAAATTAAAACTGGTCGCGCTAAGGCACGACGTGCCTAAAAGAAGGGCACGGCGTGCCTTTGACTTTTCAGATCCTCGAGATTCAAAAACTGAGATGACACGTACGGCTTTGACCAAGAGGGAAGGGCGTGCCTAGGGAGAGGGCACGGCGTGCTCCTATCTGATGGGCTGATTCAAGTTTCTCGGGTTTGAAATTAGGAACGGTGTGCCAAAGGGGGGCACGACATGCCTGGGTCTGATATATTATTTTGAACCAAAAACTCAAAAATTTTCATTGTGAAGCTACGGGAATGTATTGAGATGATCGGGATTAAACTAAAACACGAAATCGACTCACGAACTGCACAAAAACAAATAAATCACATCAAACAAAACTAACTACTTACGAAACTCAAAATAAAAACACATAAATAACAGGAATTCATGCTTAAAATTTTAAAAAGAACATGCTTATTTATTTTCAAGTCATAAGTTTGACTCGGCCTCGCAATTATTTTAGAATGGGGAGCAATTCGAGGACTTCGACTTCCTCAACAAATGATTCCGATTAGAAATATATTTTCATACGTTGAACATTGACCTTAAATGTGTCGTTGTCTTTTGGATTGGTCAACTCAAAGGTACCGTATGGGAAGATATTTTTGACAACATAAGGACCGGACCATCGAGATCTAAGCTTTCCTGGAAAACGCTTTAATCGTGAATTAAACACAAGGACTCGGTCACCCACACGGATGTTGGAACGATCTTTCAAACGAGCATCATGCCATTTCTTAGTCTTCTCTTTATAAATACAAGAACAATCATACGCTTGGAGCCGTAGCTCCTCTAATTCTTGTAATTGAGCATTTCTACGATCACCGACAACAGAAAGATCAAGATTACACATTTTGAGGGCCCAAAAGGCCTTATGATCGACTTCAACCGGCAAGTGGCAAGCCTTTCCATACACCAAACGAAACGGGGTTGTACCAATGGGAGTTTTAAATGCGGTTCAAAACGCCCATAAAGCATCATCTAATTTGTCTGACCACTCCTTCCGATTATTGCCAACGGTTTTTTCAAGAATACGCTTCAAACCTCGATTAGTGATCTCGATTTGGCCACTAGATTGGGGGTGGTAAGCGATGCCAACTCGATGAGTTACCCCATATCTAGCCAAGGCTTTTTCCATTTGGGCATTACAAAAATGTGTGCCACGATCACTAATCAATGCTTTCAGAATTCCGAAACAGGAAAACAAGTTTTTCAAAAATTTAAATACAACTCATGCATCATTCATGGGTAAGGCTTGAGCCTCGACCCACTTGGACACGTAATCAGCTGCAACGAGAATGTACTTATTGCCATGGAAGGTGGGATTGGTCCCATGAAATCTATCCCCCAAATGTCAAACATTTGACAAACTTGGATGAAATTTTGTGGCATTTCATCCCTCATGGAGATAGATCCCGTGCGTTGGCATTGATCACAAGAATGAACTGTTTCTTGGGCGTCTTTATAGATTGAGGGCCAATAGAATCCCGAATCAAACAACTTTTTGGCGGTGTAGCTCGGACCGAGATGCCCACCTATAGGGCCAACGTGGCAACAGTTCAAAATATCTTTACATTCTTTCCCGAAAACACATCTCTGAATCACTTGATCCGCTCCTATGCGAAAAAGATAGGGGTCTTCCCATAGATAGTACTTGAGATCGGAGAAAAACTACTTCTTTTGTTGGTATGACATTCCTTTTACGAGAATGCCACAAGATAGGTAGTTGGCAAAGTCAGCAAACCACGGTGTTTCGGGTTCACCATCAACCTTTAAAAGAAATTCATCGGTTGTAGAAAGAATAATACCATGGTTCTCATCGTCCTCGTAATCTTCCTCGTCTTAACTGGTGATAGTTCATCATGTTCCAACTCCCGATAGTCTTCATCCAAGAAGATAAATGAGTCCCGTTTGGCGGAAGGGCTCTCTGTGGCTCGGATGTCGATGACACTATTTATGGCAAACCGCGGATCGGTAGACGGAAGAGAAGCTTGAAGTGTTGCTGAAGAAGTTTATTGGGTTTTGGAATAAACGATCTATCTATACATGAAAAGGATAAAACCTCAAGAAAGAATACCTTAATGCCTTATCAATGGAAACGTCTTCGAAACTATGAATCTTTCATCTCTTCTCCTCACTTCAGGTTTACTTCTTTTGTTAGGTCTCGACTTTTTCGCTATGATCTTCCCAGTAGTTCATATAGGAGCAAGGGGTCACTACTCCCTTGGAAGCGTACAAGGAAGGCAAGCCCCCCCATCTTCCGCATATCTTGCTCATCCGACATGGCATGAATACTCTTCTCTTAGGTCCTTTTTTTTTTTTTCAGTGCAGGAAAGCGCTCTCTTTTTGTCATCCCTGCTGCTTTCCTTTCCAGATTTTTTATTGAACGCATGGCGTAGCTAGGACCCTTCAAATAATGTTTGAGCCTATGTTCAAACCAAACAAACCCATTGTGGAGTTTGAAAAGGCGCAGCCCTGCCGCCCCCCTAGCCGCCTACCTCCTCGTGTTCGTAGCTCGAGGTTCTTTCTCTCACGTCATTTCGCTCGCCCGTTTCACTTCTGTTCCGGAGGAAATGGGATTTGAACTCATTGTGGGCGGAAAATGAATCGACATCTCGATGTGATACAACCTTTTCTATTTTAGTTGGGAAAGAACGGCGAAGTCCATCCTGAGCAGCACCTTACGATGTTAATGACCAATCGGATCCTGACGTACCAGTAAGTACCAGAGGAGAATGCGCGAAAACAATAAGAAATTAGCTTAAGGATGCTCATTCAGTTGTTCAAGATGAGGGTTGTCAAGGCGTGACAAGTGATCCGTGGTGAGATTTTCGGCTCCTCGCTTGTCTCGGATTTCGATATCAAACTCTTGCAAAAGCAAAATCCACCAAATGAGACTGGGCTTTGCATCTTGCTTTGAGAAAAGGAAGCGAAGGGCGGAATGGTCGGTGTAAACAACCGTTTTGGAAAGCACGAGATAAAACCGAAATTTATCGAAAGCTAAGACAACTGCGAGAAGTTCTTTCTCGGTGGTGGTGTAATTTTCTTGTGCGTCCGTTAACGTCTTGCTTGCATAATAAATCGGTTGGAAATGATTATTGACTCTTTGGCCCAAAACGGCCCCCACCGCGAAATCACTCGCATCACACATGAGCTCGAACGGGATTGACCAATCCGGAGCAATCATTATCATTCGTGAGCTTCTCTTTGAGGATATTGAAAGAATTAAAACAATCATCAGAGAAAACAAAAGGGTATCCTTCTCCAAGAGTTGGGTCATGGGTCTCGTTATTTTGGAAAATTCCTTAATGAAGCGGCGATTAACACCCGTGTGACCCAAGAAGCTTCTTATGACTTTGACATTGGATGGGGGAGGTAGCTAAGAGATAGTGTCAATCTTTGATTTATCTACCTCAATCCTGGCTTCCGAGATTTTATGCCCCAAATCAATTCCCTCTCTCACCATGAAGTGACATTTTTCCCAATTGACGACCAAGTAGGATTCCTCACACCGGGTGAGCATTTTCTCAAGATTTTCAAGACACGAATCAAAGGAGTTTCCATAGACATAGAAACCGTCCATAAACACTTCCATACTCCCTTCTATCATGTCATGGAAAATGGCCATCATACACCGTTGAAAGGTCGTGGGTGTATTGCATACGCCGAATGGCATTCTTCTATATGCAAACGTGCCAAAGGGGCACGTGAAAGTTGTCTTTTCTTGGTCTTCTGGATGGATAGGAATTTGAAAATACCCGGAGAACCCATCAGGAAAGCAGAAGAATTGGTTTCCCGCCAAGCACTCCAACATTTGGTCCTTGAAGGGAAGGGGAAAATGATCTTTGCATGTAGCATCGTTTAATTTTCGATAGTCAATGTAAACACGCCATCCCGTGACTGTTCGTGTCAGGTTGATCTCATTTTTCTCATTATGCACAATGGTCATCCCTCCCTTTTTAGGCACAACTTGAATGGGGCTAACCCATGGACTATTTGAGATTGGGTAAATCAAGTCGGCGTCAAGTAGCTTAATTACCTCTTTTTTCACCACTTCCTTCATGTTTGGGTTCAACCGTCTTTGTCATTGGACAACCGGTTTAAAGTCATCTTCCATAAGAATTTTATGCGTGCAATAGGAAGGACTTATACCCTTTATGTCGGAAGTTTTCCAAGCAATTGCTCCTTTGTGAGCACGAAGAAGAGTGAGGAGTCTATTTTGTTGGTAACCTGTTAGACTTGATGAAATGATTACGGGTAACTGAGACTCCTCATGCAAGAATGCATACTCAAGATGATTGGGAAGCTCTTTAAGATCAACAGATGGAGGTTTCTCAACTTGCATGAAAAAGGATTTTCATCAAAATGGATTGGCTCGACTTCACAAGAGCTAGGGGGTGGATTCATGGCTAACGGTGGTGCTAACTCTTCCAAATTCTCATCAACACAGAAAATCTCCTTCGCTTTATCAATCAAGAATATGCTCTTTGAGTTCTTTGAAATGAATGAATCCACATCAAAGTCAAACTCACTATCAAATGCATGTACATGGTAACACATATCATCCGATGTAGATGGATGTTGCATAGCTTTATCAATGGAAAATGTTACCTCTTCACCACATTTCAATGTGAGCTTCTCATCATACACATCAATCATAGCACGTGAAGTGGCCAAAAATGGCCTCCTTAATATAAGGGGTACACGGCTCTCCTCGTCCATGTCAAGTATCACAAAATCCACGGGGAACACAAATTTATCTACTTTAACAAGAACATTTTCTACAATTCCCCTTAGATACTTGAGAGACCGATCAGCGAATTGGATGCTCATTCGTGTCGGTTGCGGATCTCCCAAATTAAGTTTTGCATATAAGGAGGTGGGCATTAAATTGATGCTTGCCCCGAGATCCGCAAGTGCATTTGTGATTACTAAGCTACCAATGTGACAAGGGATAATAGAACTCCCTGGATCGGTAATTTTCTCGGGTAGCTTGTTTTGGAGCAATGCGAAGCATCCTTCATTCATTAGCACTGATGAAACATTCTCAAACTTCCGTTTATTGGTGATGATATCCTTGAGAAATTTCACGTAAGTAGGCATCTGCGAGATAACATCAATAAACGGTAAGTTAATATGCAACTATTTAAAAATCTCTAAAAATTTACCAAAATGAGCCTCCTCTTTCTCCTTCTTCAGTATGCTTGGATAAGGAACTCGCGGTTTCATGACCGGCACTTTGGTGGTGGAAGGAGGTGGGATTTGCACGGTACTTTGTGGGCTTGAGTCTTGTGCCTCATCCGTTGTCGCCTCCTTTTCTCTTTCAACCTGCACATCATCAACAACCACATTATTTGAAACCACATTAGAAATGGGCTCAAGAGTTTTACCACTTCTCAGATGAATAGCCTTGGCTTGCTCTTTTGGATTTGTCTCCGTGGTGGATGGAAGTGTCCCTTTCCCGCGATCATTCAACAATTAGGCAATTTGTCCAATTTCCTTCTCAAGGTTTTGGATTAATGCTTGTTGACCTCTCACAATATCCTCAAGAGTAGGTTTGGCTTCGGTTGATGGGGTGGTGGCATTTGTAGCTTGGTGTTGTTGTGTTGCATTAGTTTTGTTGTTGGGTTGACGGGACTGGTATTGAGCGGTGTTAGGATGACGTGGTTGGTATGAATTGTTTCTTTGGTTTGGGTTGGAAGAACTAGCACCCTCAAATCCCGGTGGTACCGCCGGAGCTTGGTCATTCGGTTGACGCCATTAGAGATTTGGATAATTCCGATTGTCAACGTTGGGATTAAAGTATTGTTGAGGTGATGGTTGAAAAGCTAGCTTTCCCCTTGGGTTATCATATCGATCACCATAAGAATACAAAACATCATCTTCAAATGTTTCCTCCGCATCATCGTTCCCAAAATTCTTGCCGTGTGTGGTCCTCCACAAAGTTGACAAACTTCTTGAATAGACTTAATAGTGGATTTTCTATTGAGAAGTGTCATCCTTTTGGTACATTCATTTGCGGTTTGAGGACCGTCACACAACTAGCACACCTGATTTGCTATTCTTGCATTTTGTAGTTGTACAATTTATTTGCCCATCCTAGCAATCTCGTCCTTCAGTGTACTTACCTCATCCCCTTGCTTCAAAGCACCACGAACAATCCTATGTTTTGAAGAGTGCCACCCATGAGTGTTAGTGGCTGTGGTTATCATTGCTTTGGAAGCATCGATAGGTTTTTTGTCCATCACACATCTACCGGCATTCAAATCCAATATTTTCCTTGTTGAAATTAGGAGTCCGATGTAGAATGTCTATACTTGATTGTAGGTGTCCAACCGGTGATGTGGACACTTTCTCAGAAGACCCATATACCTTTCCCATGCTTCGTACAATGACTCCTCGCTTTCCTGCAAAAAAATACTGATATCATTTTTTAAAGAAGCAGTTTTAGAGGGAGGGAAGTACCACATTAGGAACCGGTCTACAAGTTCCTCCCAATTTGTGATCGACTGTTGTTCAAGTGATTCAAACCACATTTGAGCGACTCCCCTCAACATATAAGGGAATAAACGGAGGTAGAAGGCTTCATCAGGCATTTCCCGAATCTTTATCATGTCACAAATGTCCAAGAACAGAGTTAGATGTGCGTTTGGATCATCGGAGTTAAGACCAATAAAGTAGCACATTTGATTCAAGTATTGAAGATAACGAGTTTTGATCCCATAGTGTGCCGCTTGAATGGGACGGTGTATGATTGATGATCCCGACCCGATGTTGGTCGCCTTCGAACGTTTTCTCATAGTGCGGTTATCCTCCTCAGCCATTTTGGCTACAACTTTTGGTTCGGTTTTGGGTCCCGAAACCTCAAGATCTTCGATTACGATTGGAGAAGTCTTGATTGGTGTAGATTTCGATCCTTGCTCAAGCACACTTTCACCTTCCTTTTGTTTGTTTTCTTTCTAAGTAATCTCTCCAGATCAGTTAATCGTTCAGCCAAATCCGAGAGAAGATTCCGGCCACATCTTGGAACACAAATATTCATGGCAAATCATTCAAGTGTTAAACTAAAGATTACAAACATTCTTTCAAACCAAGAACAATAATTTATTCATTCCAACAAAAAGAAAATAAACTCATCCAATGTTTAGGGTTCTACAAACCCAAATGGTTACAATAAACAACTACTCCATATATATGGAAATACACAACATATACACCATATATAAAGAAATACTAAACATAATCAAAAGATTTAGAATTGTTAGAATTCCCCTAACAATGATAATAGATGTAGTGTTGTTGAATCCTTCGAAGTTGCGCTAAAAAAAGGCTCCATACCGACTTTCTTGACTCCCAAGTGATGTAAACTTTCGTAGTTTTGTGTGAGAAAATGAGCATGAAACTAAAACGTTATATTTATAGAACAGGAAGGGCACGTCGTGCCTCTTGTGTGTCACCTCCTTATTGGATCTGAAAATGCATGGAATGTTCGTGTGTCAGGCAGGACACGCCGTGCCAAAAAGTAGGCATGTCGTGCCCTCCACTTTTCAACTGATTATCTTCCTGGCATGCCAAATCAGGCGTGGTGTGCCTTTGAGGGCACGCCGTGCTCTTTTGAGGGCACGTCGTGCTCTTTTGAGGGCACGATGTGCCTTCCCTTTTCAACCTAAAATCTTGATTTTCTTCCCAACAAACTCTACAAATAGTGATTTAACATAAATAACACCTGGAGGAACAAAATTCAACGTTTTACATCAACAAAATACTCTAAAAATAACAGATATCGCCCGGAAAATGTATAGAATTTCAGCAATATCAAATATTCTCACACTTATGTTTTGCTTGCCCTCAAGCAAATTCGGCCAACTAACATGCTTACGAAAAGAACTCGATGGCTTTTTAACGTGATCATCAATTCACCAACATTTTAGAGATCTAAAAGCATTAAAGACCTAGCGGCAAAAAGTGGAAAACATCAAATAATAGGAACAAAACCTTTAATTCTCGAATGGCACCGAAATAGCTACATAAAACAACTCTAATCAATCCGGACCAAAGCAAGACTGAAACACCTCACTAAATGAAGCTCTCTACCCTCGGTGTTTAGGCTTAAACAAAACACTCCAATGAACAATTTGTCATAATTACTTACCATAAGCTTGCCAAAAGATCAAAACTCCAACACTTGCCTTGAAACAACACATACATCAAGAGGGCTTCAAAACGAGGAAAAATTGGGTTAAAGGTAAGGTGAGAATTTTTTGGAAAGGTGGCGTGAAATAGCCTTAAGTTCGTACCCTCAAGAAACGTCTCTAAAACACAACATAGCTAGGAGTGAGCAACCTTTGATTTTTCATTGAATTATAAGACTACTTTGCTAGAAGCTTTACATGAATTTGTCTTTTACGAGCTGGCCTCAAGTAGCACAATTATTGTTAGTTTTTTTTCTTTTTTTTTTTAATAAATTCTCCAAACTCGACTATTCTTCTCATGAATTCACGTTTCAACTTGAATTAGGGCACAAATGTTGGCTAGGGTTAACTAACGAAAGACAGATAAATATGGCTAAAGAAAAAGATGGCTAACATAAAAATAAAAAGGCTACGGCTCAAAAGTAGCTAACTAATTGATATGTAGATGTAAAGGAAAAAAGAAAATGTTGATGTTTGGGTGATCCTAAAATGCCTCTATCACACGACTGCGTCATCTCAAAATTGTGTTTTCAAAAAGAATCATTAAGGCAAGTTCTGGAATAAAAGTAACAAATGGCAAGCACACATAATCAATCGAAACATGAGCAAGAAAGTATTCATGAATGCTGAAAATGGCTCAAAACTCACGAAACGAAATGACATGTAGGGCTATAATGTGCAAAATCCAATCTTTGGTCCAAACAAGGTCATGCAACAATAACAAGTTCATAAGAGAACTCAAACTAAAGATCCTATTTTAAGATTCCCACTTGACTCGCAAAAAATTCGATTATGCAAAAAGATCTATAACCTATTCGAGAATTGATTTTTGTTTGTCAAATTTTTCAAATAATAAGCATGCCAATAAAGAAATGAAGGGAAAAAAAAAACCAAAACAATATCGGGTTAAACAATCCGACTATTCCCACACTTATGCAATTTATTGTCCTCACAAAATGGACAATATAAACATAAATGAAAGCATGAAATGAGGGAGGTAAGGGGACTCCTTGGAGTGCGGCGAAGAACGACTAGACGCTCTAAAACCGCGGCCATCCAAAAATGCACTTTCTATAGAGCTGGAACAATTTGTAAAACCGGCTCTGTGCAAGGAAACATTTCATTAGGCTCAACAAAATCAATAAAACGAAAATAACTAAGAAACAGAAATTACTAAAAACAACCATTCAACTAACAAGAAATTAAAGGTGCAGAAATTAAAAACTGTTCAAGGCCTATCATCGGCCAACGGAACTAAAAACGAGAAAGTAAAATGCATAAATTTAAATTGTTCATGGCCTATTAGCGGCAGACAGAAATGAAAAATGCAAGTAAGTAAAGTGTTCAATCAATCATCATAAGGGGATGGAGAATAAACTGTGATCCTCAATCATTGGTCTGGTGGTGGCTGGTGATACGGATGACCTGGCAGGTACTGCAGAGCCTGCTGATAGTAGAACGGATAGTGTAAATGGGATGGGTCCTGAGAGCTGGAACCTTCACCTGGTTAGCGCAGAGGAGGATTGTAGCTAAACAGTCTTTCAAAATTACTAAAGACTGTTTGCATATTTGTGCGCTACTCCGTCCGATGGTCCTTAAAATTCGTCGTTAAGATGTCCAGTCGGTTCTCTAAACCAGCCAACCTAGGATCCCAGTTCGTATGAGTGGGCTGCTCATTGTTGTCGTCGTCCACGTCTTCCTCACCATTGCTTGAATCCCTCACAGCTTGGGGTTCGGGTTCGGGCTCGGGCACCCAAACCTTATCTGGAGGTAGCATGCCGACTAGATGAATCGTCCCGTAAACCGTGGGATTCGTGATCACTTTCATCTTGGTAAAATACCTTTGTCAACACACTTTCATCGGCCCTGCGTCATTGAACATTTGCACATTGCCCAGCGTCAATAACCCGTATGAGCGAGCTAACTCGTGATAAACAGCCCTCCACAAATCGGACTGCTCTCGTGTCGACTTGAAGCTGTCAAAAAATATTGCGCCATGTGATAAGGTAATGAATAATGGATATTAGGCGTCAGAATACGATATAAGAGGAATAAATCAGCAGTGGAGACTCTCTCTTCGCCATCGTTCCGGCCGGTGACAGACATGGAAATGCAGTGATGGATTATGCGATGGAGAGGGATCCTGATCTTTGATGCTCTGGCAAATCTTGGATTATAAGGACCGTTGGATATCGAACTCCAAAATAATTCTTGATTATATTCCGGCGGTGCCTCATCAATCCCGCAGTAAGATAGCCTCTTAAACTTCGGTCATTAGCATCCACATCCGGATACAACCCCAAACGCTTCCCAAACTCCATCAAAGACATCTGTTTGCTAACCCCACCCATAAGAAATCGGACCGCGTTCTCCACAAATACATCATACCCGATATTCATGAAGCCATACGAGGAATAAAATTTCAAGGTCATTTCTGTGTATATCGCCTCCTGAATGCTAAGTAGATGCACCCATGCTTGAGATATGAAATTTCAATAGGAAACTTCAAACATATTTTGGAGCCTGGCTGCAATGTCCAGCTCATCATGCCCCACCTCGATTGTTAATAAGAATATTCAACTTACGAATCCGCCCAACGCAATTGCTCGGGATAACAGGGTAGCAAGCCTGGCCCGATAAGCTCCCGGAGATGTAAAGCTATCCCGGTAAACCCGAAATACGGATGGTTCCGGTTGACACACGCAACCTGCGGTAATTCGGGAGCTCGTCTTCGGAGCTCTCTTCTACGACGCGCTAGCGTCGAGAAGAAGATGCTTGGTCGGCACCCCGTTGTGTATGTGGAGGCATCCTAGCAAGCAACAGACATATCAAAGTTAAACCATGGAAATTCAACCAAAACTATTAATATAAAAGATGATCAAGTTTGTATCCCCACACTTGTTCAAGTAAGTTATACACAATATTCCCGCACTTAACCGAAAAAATAACCCAATCAAAATTTTTTTATGAAGTTAGAGCACACATCACATTCCCACACTTAAGATTTCACCATTGAATCATTAGTTCATGCCATTTCACACCCACAAAATCTCATGTTTGAAGTAAAGCTTTCAACTATCTAGCAACATCTCACGTTTCAATATCTCTACATCGTATATGCATTCATGTTAAAATCCGACTAACTAAACTATAAACAAAAACTAATCAATTAAATTAACAAGGACTACAAAAAGTTAAGAGATAACGACAAAATTATATTAAATGATGACAACATACACATCACAAAACAACAAAATGACAAACACATGTGCATAATCTAGACACTTTTTACATTACAACTACACGACAAAATAACTAAAATTTTAAAAGTTGACATGCAATTTACAACGTAACATCCTAAAACACAAGGCACATTTGAAAAAGCAACTAACATCACAAAAGATAAACAAGGAATTTGAGCATAACAAACCTTTATACATATAGAATTTGCACTAAAATAACATCTAAACTAAAACTACCACTAAGATAACACAATCAAAAACAAGAAATAAATTTGGATTTAAACATCAACCCATGAGTGAGACAAAAGAATTATGAGATTTGAGACGTTTATAACTTAATTTTTCGAGAGGGGGAGAGGAAATATGAGAAACTACCAAAACTCGCCAAAGATGGTGGTGGGGCGGCGGTTTTCTTCACTGGAGATGAAGAACTTTGCTCAAAAACACCCCAAAACTTGTTGCAAATCGGAATGTGGGTGAATCCGGATGTTTAGGTGATGATTTGGCGGTGAAATGGGACAAAAAACGGGGTTTGATGGCGGTGGAACTCGTTCCCAACCGAAAGACAAAAGAGAGTTTAAGTTTGTTTGAAGAAAAAGAAGGAAACCCTAAAATTAAAACTGGTCGCGCTAAGGCACGACGTGCCTAAAATAAGGGCACGGCGTGCCCTTGACTTTTCAGATCCTCGAGATTCAAAAACTGAGATGACACGTACGGCTTTGACCAAGAGGGAAGGGCGTGCCTAGGGAGAGGGCACGGCGTGCTCCTATCTGATGGGCTGATTCAAGTTTCTCGGGTTTGAAATTAGGAACGGTGTGCCAAAGGGGGGCACGACATGCCTGGGTCTAATATATTATTTTGAACCAAAAACTCAAAAATTTTCATTGTGAAGCTACGGGAATGTATTGAGATGATTGGGATTAAACTAAAACACGAAATCGACTCACGAACTGCACAAAAACAAATAAATCACATCAAACAAAACTAACTACTTACGAAACTCAAAATAAAAACACATAAATAACAGGAATTCATGCTTAAAATTTGAAAAAGAACATGCTTATTTATTTTCAAGTCATAAGTTTGACTCGGCCTCGCAATTATTTTAGAATGGGGAGCAATTCGAGGACTTCGACTTCCTCAACAAATGATTCCGACTAGAAATATATTTTCATACGTTGAACATTGACCTTAAATGTGTCGTTGTCTTTTGGATTGGTCAACTCAAAGGTACCGTATGGGAAGATATTTTTGACAACATAAGGACCGGACCATCGAGATCTAAGCTTTCCTGGAAAACGCTTTAATCGTGAATTAAACACAAGGACTCGGTCACCCACACGGATGTTGGAACGATCTTTCAAACGAGCATCATGCCATTTCTTAGTCTTCTCTTTATAAATACAAGAACAATCATACGCTTGGAGCCGTAGCTCCTCTAATTCTTGTAATTGAGCATTTCTACGATCACCGACAAGAGAAAGATCAAGATTACACATTTTGAGGGTCCAAAAGGCCTTATGCTCGACTTCAACCGGCAAGTGGCAAGCCTTTCCGTACACCAAACGAAACGGGGTTGTACCAATGGGAGTTTTAAATGCGGTTCAAAACGCCCATAAAGCATCATCTAATTTGTCTGACCACTCCTTCCGATTATTGCCAACGGTTTTTTCAAGAATACGCTTGAAACCTCGATTAGTGATCTCGACTTGGCCACTAGATTGGGGGTGGTAAGCGGTGCCAACTTGATGAGTTACCCCATATCTAGCCAAGGCTTTTTCCATTTGGGCATTACAAAAATGTGTGCCACGATCACTAATCAAAGCTTTCAGAATTCCGAAACAGGAAAACAACTTTTTCAAAAATTTAAATACAACTCACGCATCATTCGTGGGTAAGGCTTGAGCCTCGACCCACTTGGACACGTAATCAGCTGCAACGAGAATGTACTTATTGCCATGGAAGGTGGGATTGGTCCCATGAAATCTATCCCCCAAATGTCAAACATTTGACAAACTTGGATGAAATTTTGTGGCATTTCATCCCTCATGGAGATAGATCCCGTGCGTTGGCATTGATCACAAGAATGAACTGTTTCTTGGGCATCTTTATAGATTGAGGGCCAATAGAATCCCGAATCAAACAACTTTTTGGCGGTGTAGCTCGGACCGAGATGCCCACCTATAGGGCCAACGTGGCAACAGTTCAAAATATCTTTACATTCTTTCCCGAAAACACATCTCTGAATCACTTGATCCGCTCCTATGCGAAAAAGATAGGGGTCTTCCCATAGATAGTACTTGAGATCGGAGAAAAACTTCTTCTTTTGTTGGTATGACATTCCTTTTACGAGAATGCCACAGGATAGGTAGTTGGAAAAGTCAGCAAACCACGGTGTTTCGGGTTCACCATCAACCTTTAAAAGAAATTCATCGGTTGTAGAAAGAATAATACCATGGTTCTCATCGTCCTCGTAATCTTCCTCGTCTTGACTGGTGATAGTTCATCATGTTCCAACTCCCGATAGTCTTCATCCAAGAAGATAAATGAGTCCCGTTTGGCGGAAGGGCTCTTTGTGGCTCGGATGTCGATGACACTATTTAAGGCAAACCGCGGATCGGTAGACGGAAGAGAAGCTTGAAGTGCTGCTGAAGAAGTTTATTGGGTTTTGGAATAAACGATCTATCTATACATGAAAAGGATAAAACCTCAAGAAAGAATACCTTAATGCCTTATCAATGGAAACGTCTTCGAAACTATGAATCTTTCATCTCTTCTCCTTACTTCAGGTTTACTTCTTTTGTTAGGTCTCGACTTTTTCGCTATGATCTTCGCAGTAGTTCATATAGGAGCAAGGGGTCACTACTCCCTTGGAAGCGTACTAGGAAGGCAAGCCCCCCCATCCTCCGCATATCTTGCTCATCCGGTTTAAAGTCATCTTCCATAAGAATTTTATGCGTGCAATAGGAAGGACTTATACCCTTTATGTCGGAAGTTTTCCAAGCAATTGCTCCTTTGTGAGCACGAAGAAGAGTGAGGAGTCTATTTTGTTGGTCACCTGTTAGACTTGATGAAATGATTATGGGTAATTGAGACTCCTCATGCAAGAATGCATACTCAAGATGATTGGGAAGCTCTTTAAGCTCAACAGATGGAGGTTTCTCGACTTGCATGAAAAGGATTTTCATCAAAATGGATTGGCTCGACTTCACAAGAGCTAGGGGTGGATTCATGGCTAACGGTGGTGCTAACTCTTCCAAATTCTCATCAACACAGAAAATCTCCTTCGCTTTATCAATCAAGAATATGCTCTTTGAGTTCTTTGAAATGAATGAATCCACATCAAAGTCAAACTCACTATCAAATGCATGTACATGGTAACACATATCATCCGATGTAGATGGATGTTGCATAGCTTTATCAATGGAAAATGTTACCTCTTCACCACATTTCAATGTGAGCTTCTTATCATACACATCAATCATAGCACGTGAAGTGGCCAAAAATGGCCTCCCTAATATAAGGGGTACACGGCTCTCCTCGTCCATGTCAAGTATCACAAAATCCACGGGGAACACAAATTTATCTACTTTAACAAGAACATTTTCTACAATTCCCCTTAGATACTTGAGTGACCGATCAGCCAATTGGATGCTCATTCGTGTCGGTTGCGGATCTCCCAAATTAAGTTTTGCATATAAGGAGGTGGGCATTAAATTGATGCTTGCCCCGAGATCCGCAAGTGCATTTGTAATTACTAAGCTACCAATGTGACAAGGGATAATAGAACTCCCTGGATGGGTAATTTTCTCGGGTAGCTTGTTTTGGAGCAATTCGAAGCATCCTTCATTCATTAGCACTGATGAAACATTCTCAAACTTCCGTTTATTGGTGATGATCTCCTTGAGAAATTTCACGTAAGTAGGCATCTGCGAGATAACATCAATAAACGGTAAGTTAATATGCAACTGCTTAAAAATCTCTAAAAATTTACCAAATGAGCCTCCTCTTTCTCCTTCTTCAGTATGCTTGGATAAGGAACTCGCGGTTTCATGACCGGCACTTTGGTGGTGGAAGGAGGTGGGATTTGCACGGTACTTTGTGGGCTTGAGTCTTGTGCCTCATCCGTTGTCGCCTCCTTTTTCTCTTTCAACCTGCACATCATCAACAACCACATTATTTGAAACCACATTAGAAATGGGCTCAAGAGTTTTCCCACTTCTCAGATGAATAGCCTTGGCTTGCTTTTTTGGATTTGTCTCCGTGGTGGATGGAAGTGTCCCTTTCCCGCGATCATTCAACAATTGGGCAATTTGTCCAATTTCCTTCTCAAGGTTTTGGATTAATGCTTGTTGACCTCTCACAATATCCTCAAGAGTAGGTTTGGCTTCGGTTGATGGGGTGGTGGCATTTGTGGCATGGTGTTGTTGTGTTGCATTAGTTTTGTTGTTGGGTTGACGGGACTGGTATTGAGCGGTGTTTGGATGACGTGGTTGGTATGAATTGTTTCTTTGGTTTGGGTTGGAAGAACTAGCACCCTCAAATCCCGGTGGTACCGCCGGAGCTTGGTCATTCGGTTGACGCCATCAGAGATTTGGATAATTCCTATTGTCAACGTTGGGATTAAAGTATTGTTGAGGTGATGGTTGAAAAGTTAGCTTTCCCCTTGGGTTATCATATCGATCACCAAAAGAATACAAAACATCATCTTCAAATGTTTCCTCCGCATCATCGTTCCCAAATTCTTGCCGTGTGTGGTCCTCCACAAAGTTGACAAACTTCTTGAATAGACTTAATAGTGGATTTTCTATTGAGAAGTGTCATCCTTTTGGTACATTCATTTGCGGTTTGAGGACCGTCACACAACTAGCACACCTGATTTGCTATTCTTGGATTTTGTAGCTGGACAATTTATTTGCCCATCCTAGCAATCTCGTCCTTCAGTGTACTTACCTCATCCCCTTGCTTCAAAGCACCACGAACAATCCTATGTTTTGAAGAGTGCCACTCATGAGTGTTAGTGGCTGTGGTTATCATTGCTTTGGAAGCATCAATAGGTTTTTTGTCCATCACACATCCACCGGCATTCAAATCCAATATTTTCCTTGTTGAAATTAGGAGTCCGATGTAGAATGTCTATACTTGATTGTAGGTGTCCAACCGGTGACGTGGACACTTTCTCAGAAGACCCATATACCTTTCCCATGCTTCGTACAATGACTCCTCGCTTTCCTGCAAAAAAATGCTGATATCATTTTTTAAACAAGCAGTTTTAGAGGGAGGGAAGTACCACATTAGGAACCGGTCTACAAGTTCCTCCCAATTTGTGATCGACTGTAGTTCAAGTGATTCAAACCACGTTTGAGCGACTCCCCTCAACATATAAGGTAATAAACGGAGGTAGAAGGCTTCATCAGGCATTTCCCGAATATTTATCATGTCACAAATGTCCAAGAACAGAGTTAGATGTGCGTTTGGATCATCGGAGTTAAGACCAATAAAGTAGCACATTTGATTAAAGTATTGAAGATAACGAGTTTTGATCCCATAGTGTGCCGCTTGAATGGGACGGCGTATGATTGATGATACCGACCCGATGTTGGTCGCCTTCGAACGTTTTCTCATAGTGCGGTTATCCTCCTCAGCCATTTTGGCTACAACTTTTGGTTCGGTTTTGGGTCCCGAAACCTCAAGATCTTCGATTACGATTGGAGAGGTCTTGATTGGTGTAGATGGCGATCCTTGCTCAAGCACACTTTCACCTTCCTTTTGTTTGTTTTCTTTCTAAGTAATCTCTCCAGATCAGTTAATGGTTCGGCCAAATCCGAGAGAAGATTCCGGCTCATAAACTCCTATAAAACAAAAGAGAGGCAACGTGTGATCTTGAAGAAGAAAGTATAATGCAATATTATTAACAACAATGAAATTAATCCACCCTTTCTACTCTCACGAGCTTAGAAGATCAAACAAAGTAATAAACCCACTCTATTCGAAATAAATATAAGCAACCCGATTCACATATAGGAACACAAATATTCATGGCAAATCATTCAAGTGTTAAACTAAAGATTACAAACATTCTTTCAAACCAAGAACAATAATATATTCATTCCAACAAAAAGAATGAAACTCATCCAATGTTTAGGGTTCTACAAACCCAAATGATTACAATAAACAACTACTCCATATATATGGAAATACACAACATATACATTATATATAAAGAAAAACTAAACATAACCAAAATATTTAGAAATGTTAGAATTCCCCTAACGATGATAATCGCTGTTGTGTTGTAGAATCCTTCGAAGTTGCGCTCAAAAATGGCTCCAAACCGACTTTCTTGACTCCCAAGTGATGTAAAAATACGTAGTTTTGTGTGAGAAAACGAGCATGAATCTAAATGTTGCTGAAAACGTTGTATTTATAGAACTGGAAGGGTACGTCATGCCTAAAAGTAGGCATGTCGTGCCTCTTGTGTGTCACCTCCTTATTGGCTTTGAAAATGGAGGGATTGTTCGTGTGTCAGGCAGGACACGCCGTGCCTAAAAGTAGGCACGTTGTGCCCTCCACTTTTCAGCTGATTATCTTCCTGGCATGCCAAATCAGGCATGGTGTGCCTTTGAGGGCACACCCTGCTCTTTTGAGGGCACGTCGTGCCTTTCCTTTTCAGCCTAAAATCTTGATTTTCTTCCCAACAAATCCTACAAATAATGATTTAACATAAATAACACTTGGAGGAACCAAATTCAACATTTTAACTCAACAAAATACTCTAAAAATAACAAATATCACCCAGAAAATGTATATAATTACGGCAATATCACCCCTGAAGCTTAGCAGACACAGAGTCTGAAATAATGGATGGAAGGGATGTCATGAAAGATTCCAAAGAACCAACTTTGTTGGTCAACACAAAAAACTGATCCTTCAAAGAAGGTTCTTTGGGGAAAGGAGGTGTATGGGTTGACTGTTTGGATTTGATGAATAGTGATGAGTGTGATGGTGAGGATTGTGGAGTTTGGGGTCAGTAGCAGATGGTAGGGATACTTTGGAAAAAAGTTCCATAGCTTGGGCATATGTTAAGTGGCCCAGCTTGGAAGGGTCAAGGGAACCTTCAGCAGTGACTGTAGCTGCATCATGAGGTGAGGCAGTGGGAGATGGTTGCCTTTCAGATGTTACTGGGATTGTAGCACCTTCATCAAGACCTGGGGTGGTTCCCTAAGTAGTACCTTTGTTTGTAGGCACCTCTTCATGTGGAGATGGGATGTGCATTTCAACATCATCAGTGGTGAAAGCTGATGATAGAATTTGCACGTGGGGAGCAGCATCACCAGAGGGATGTTCCAGTCCCTGAGGTTCATCAGCTTGGGATTGTGGTCCTTCGACAGCTGTTTGGTGTAGAAAAGCTGTCTCATTAGGAGCAGAAGATGGAGGCTGATCTGCTGGATGGTCTGTTCCAGCAGCTTGGGCACCTCGTGCAGACTCAGATTGTGTATGACAAGTATAAGGGGGTAACTGTGTGGACTCAGTGTGGAGTGGAGAGGGCTCCTATCTTTCAATGTCTTCAGCCTGTTGAGAGGCTTGGACAGTTGATGTGGTGTCTCCTTTTTTACAACTGGTTCTTGTTGGGAGGAACCAGAGGGCTCAGGTCGACTCTGGGTGAACTCTTTATGGAGTGAAGCCTACTCCATAGTGACTGCACTTACTCCCAAAATAGGAAAAGCAAAAGCAGTAGGGGTTTCTTCTTTTTCAACTGACTCTTGTTGGAAGGGGTCAGAGGGGCCGGTTTGAGAGGAGGTTATATTTTTGGCTAATGATTTTCTTCTGTTATAGGACTTGAGGGATGATGTAGAAGATGAATGTTGTGGACAAGTGATAGGGTGTTCAGTTTGGATTGGTGGGGAGACTGGGCTAGAAACAGGAGGTTGTTCCTGTTCCATTGTCTCAGGTGCCACAGAGGCACCAGCCATAAAGGCTTCAGGTTCAACAAATGAACCAGGGTGATCAGTCTGCTCCCCCTCAGCCACTGAGGCTGATGGTGCAAACTTAGCTGTTTTAGCCTTCTTGCGGACAGGCTCAGCTTCACTTGTTTTCAAGGCACATTTCACCAGTTTGGGATTTGATTTGGATTTTCCCTTGGGAGCAGTGACAGGATCCGCCATCTGAGTAGAATGTCCTTCCACTAATCCAAGCAACCTCTTCCACCTTTGTGTTGCTAGAGGAGGTTCATCATCAAGAACTAGGGTATAGAAAACCCTGTTTCCTATTACAGGAAACATTGCAGTTGTAAAGTAAGGTTGAGAGGTGTAAAGATGCTCACCACATACATGCTGGAAGATGAGACTCAGGAACCTTGGTATCTTACAGTAGCTGGACGCTGTTCTTGTTGCACCAGATTCCTTAAGTTTAGGAAAATCCACCATGCCATGTTCAGAGTTGTCTCAACCACAAACTGTGGTACAATAGGAATCTCATCCCTGGTGAGTTGGTCAAATGAACCAACTTTTCAGGAACATCAATACGGAGGCAAATAGAAAATTGTAGGTTGGGGATAAATACCTTCTGAATAAGGTGGCACCCACTTTTGCTTCTGCTACACCATAGAAGCGTAGCAGATTGCCCAATTGTTCGTCCTCATACTAAGGTTTATCATAGGTGTCAGCCACTGGAAGATGAAGTACTTCCCTGAGAAGAGCAGTAATGATCTCAATAGGTTGAGTGCCATTGAGAATAGTTCCCCTAATAGTTTTGGTGGATGGATCATACGAGCAGGTGTACCAAAACACATAGACCATCTCCTGGTACATGACACCAGGAGAGGCTGTCAATACATAGTGCGGGGGATGGGCTCGCAGAAAAATCCATCATGGGTTCATAACCTTTCCCAACATAGTTTTTGGGAATGGGTAAGTTTGCAATGTAGTTGGTGGGTTTGATTGTGAGCATGGTGTTGACAGAGGGGTGTTTCTCAACATCATCACCAACGAACACAGGGAGAAGGAGATTGTTTTGGTGAGCCATTTGGGAAAATAGTAGGGATGCACAAGTTTGGACACTTAGTCTTTTTAGAGTTTATCATAGAGTTATGGAAGCAGTAGGAAAGAAGAATAAGATGATGAAACAGTGGTTTAGTTATTTATAGGATTTGAATGTGAGTGAGTAGGAGAGAGAAAGGTTTGGGTGGTTGATTTGAAATGTTTCTAATGGAAAATGGAACGGTTTACCATGTCAGAACGGTTGTCAAACCAACTTGACCTTTTTAACTACTAAAACACATAACAAACATTATCCACAGGTAATTAAGTTAAATAAATGCGTAACTTAAGTAACTTAAATGTGAAGAAAGGTAATTAAAAATTGATGGTCTAAGTTGTTGTTCAAACCTGTGATGAACAGGTTTCATCACATACTAATCACTTTATAAGTTGTTCATGCAACCTGTGCAGCTATATGAGACCATGTTTCATTGTGAAACCTATTCAATATCTGAACAGGTTGCCTTGTATGACAGATTTAGAGAGTGAGCAGGTTGGAACTTTGTACAACAGAACAGGTTTGAGATTCAAACTCATTTTGTCAAGCCTATTACACGTCCAAGCTGTCCAAATTTTCAAGGACTGACAAAGTGCAGGACAAGTAAAACATGTCCAGTCCAAGTTGTTTTGTAAAATTTTGACAGAATTGAACAAGTGATCTATACACCATCAATGACACTTAGTCACTTTTATTTAGCATGCCCAGCTTGATCACAAGGTAGTTAAACCTGTTTTCATCAAGAGGTTTGGTGAAAATGTCTGCAAGCTGTTCTTATGTGAAAATAAAACTTACCTCCACATTACGTTTTTGGATGTGATCCCTTATGAAGTGATGTCTGACCTTAATATGCTTTGTTCTAGAGTGGAAGACTGGATTGTTGGAAATAGCAATGGCACTTGTATTATCACACAGAATAGGAGTTTTCCTATTTACAAGGCCATAATCCTCAAGCTGATGGTGCATCCACAGAATCTGCCCACAACAGCTTCCAGCAGCAATGTACTCAGCTTCAGCAGTAGATGTAGAAACAAAATTCTGCTTCTTGCTGCACCAACTGATCAACTTACCACCAAGGAGTTGACATCCACCTGTTGTGCTTTTCCTGTCTAGCCTGTAACCTGCAAAATCAGAATCTGATTAACCAATTAGTTCAAGGCTGGAGTCTTTGGGATACCAAAGACCCAAACCTGGTGTACCCTTTAGGTATCCGAAGATTCTTTTGACAGCAGCTAGATGTGATTCTTTTGGATCAACTTTAAATCTAGCACATAAACAGGTAGCAAACATAATATCTGGTCTACTAGCAGTTAAATATAGCAAGCTCCCAATCATGTGTGATAAGCTGTTACTGAAACAGCTTTGCCACAGGCATTAGCATCCAACTTTACATTGGTTGCCATTGAGGTTTTGATGGCAGAACTTTGATCAAATTTGAACTTTATAAGAAGATCAAATATTATGTCATCCACATAAATTTGAACAAGCATAATGTCAGTTTTCACCTTCTTTATGAACAATGTGGTATCCTTTTTACCTCTGGAATAACCATTGCTCACCAGGCTCTAGGGGCTTGTTTTAGACCATAGAGAGCTTTGTCCAACTTATAGACAAAACTTGGATGTTGTTCATTTTCAAAACCTTGAGGCTGCTTGACATATACCTCTTCTTGCAGCTTAACATTCAAAAATGCACTATTGACATCCATTTGAAATACCTTCATGCTCTTGTGGGCAGCATAGGCTAGAAACAAACGAATTGCTTCTAACCTGGCCACTGGAGCAAATGTTTCATCATAGTCTATGCATTCTTCTTGCCTATAGCCTTGAGCAACCAATCTTGCCTTATTTCTAATAACATGACCTTGCTCATCCATTTTATTTTTGCAAACCCACTTGATGTAAATAATGTTTTACCTTTAGGAACAGGGACCAGCTTTCCATACTTTGTTTCTCTCAAACTGATTGAGCTCTTCTTGCATAGCAGTGATCCAATTGGCATCTTTAAGCGCATCATCTACTTTCTTTGGCTCCATCAGGGACACAAAGCTAGAAAACATACAAAAGTTTCCTAAGTTGTCCCATCTGGTTTGTAGCCTTTGTTGATTTCAACAATTATTTGATCATTTGGGTGACACCTGATCCATTTAGGATCATGTTTCAATGAAGATTCTCCTGTATCAGTTTCATTTTCATTAAGACTTGCAGAACAACTTTCAAGATTTTCAGACACACTGATGTTTTGAGCCTGTTCACCCACTGAGAATGAATCATTATTATTGAACACATTAGCAGAGGTTTTAGAAAAAACAGCATTGATTGGTTCTGGACATGGTGCATTAGCTATATCAGTACACTTATTCACACAGGGTGTACTAACATAATCATCATCGTGCCCATTGTGGTTAACAGGTTCCACTCTGGATGATGTGGAAGCTTTTAAGTCCTTTTCCTCAACATTGGAATGCATAAGATCATCAAAGTTGAACTCTCCAGAAACTGATTGAGGAACAGCTTTGGTAGAGGCATTCTTAGACTGCTCAAAGGTGACCTTGATAGATTCATCTATCACCTTTCTTTTGTAGTTGTATACTCTATAGGCTTTAGAAACAGCAGAATATCCAAAAAACATAACTTCATCAGCTTTGGGTTCAACTTTGGCCAGCTGGTCCCTTTGATTCAGGATGAAACAGGAACATCCAAACACATGGAAATAGCTTATATTTGGCTTTCTCCATTTGATTAATTCGTATGGAGTCTTATTAAACCTTATCACCACTAAGGATCTCTTTTGACTGAAGAAGGCAGTGTTGACAGCTTCAGCTCAAAATGATGAAGGCAAACCTGAAGCACACAGCATGGTTCTAGCAGCTTCAATGAGAGTTCTATTCCTCATTTCAGTACCTCCATTTGATTTGGAGTCCTTACAGCTGAAAAGTTTTGAGAGATCCCTCTTTCTTCACAGAAGTCCTCAAGAGTACTGTTTCTGAATTCAGTACCATGATCACTTCTAAGCTGCTTGACTTGAGCAGAGTTCAGAACTTCCATCTTCTTGATAAATCTAATAATTTCTCTGACAGCCTCTCCTTTGGTCTTTAGGAAGATCACCCATGTAAACTTGGAGAACTCATCAACCATTACTAGAGTGTATCTTCTACCTCCTAGACTTGGGACGCTGACAGGTCCAAACTAGTCCATGTGGATTAAGAAGAGAGGATTATCAATAGAGATATTATGCTTGGATTTAAAAGATGTTTTTCTCTGCTTACCTTTCTCACAAGCTGTGAAGAGTTTATCCTTAACAAAAGTTATAGAAGACAAACCTGTTACCAACTCTTTCTTACAGAGTTTGTTGATGTTCTTGAAGTTCAGGTGTGATAGCCTGTTGTGCCATAACCAGCTGAGGTCTGCATTGCTCCATGAGATGAAACAGGTTTCAGTTGTTGGATCAGCAGATTTCATGTCCAAAACGTATACACCTTTCTTCCTTTGTGCACACAACGCAACTGGGCATCCAGTATGTACCCCGGGTGCTCATCAAAATTATCTTTCTAGCCAGCATCACACAGTTGACTGATGCTAACAATGTTACGTTTTAGCCCAGTAACATAGGCTACTCTTTTGAATATTGCAGCACCAGCTTGGAGGGTTCCATATCCTTCTGTGGATCCCTGAATATCGTCACCAAATGTGACCTTTGGGCCTTTTTCAGGCCTGAGATCACTCAGCAAATCTTTGCAACCTGTCATGTGGCCTAAGCAGCCGCTGTCCAAGTACTTAACCTGGCTTGGTTGTTTAACCTGCAGAGTGTCATGGGAAAATATTAGTTTTTAGGGGAACTCATCATGAGGATGAGTTCTCCTTCTTCATCAACATTTGTTGATGGACCACTAAGATCTACACTAATATTTCCAATTTGGATTGTATCAACTTGGATACTCTCCTGAATGACCATGTTACTTCCAACACTGCTGGTTTTTGAAATGTTGGAGCTAGCAGTGTCAGCAGGCCTTATGTCCTCAGTTTTAGGACAGTCTTTGGACATATGAGTCTCCTTTCCACATTTGTAGCATTTTCTCTTTTTAGACTTTTTGGATGAAGCACTCCCAGAAACACATTCTAGTTTATCTTTGTTGGACTTCCCAACAGGTTTAGCAAACTTATCACTTGTGTTAGAAGAACCAACAGTTTGAGTGAAAGATACAACAGCAACAGCTTTGCCTGTGTCCTCTTTCCTCTTTTTGGGAGGGCAGAGATCAAACACAGGTAGTTTGATTGTCTGTTGTCCTTCCACAGCTTTGGGAAACTTGTTCCCAGCTTTCTCAAGTTGAGCAATGGCTTTGCCCTTGCCTTTACTGAGATGTGATGACTGTTCCCTATCAACATAATCATTACTTCTGGTTTTAATAAAGGATTTACCTTCGTTTGTAACCAGCTTTCCATTATGATTTAAAAACTTATTCGAAATCACAGCAGATTTTCTTCCAACATGAGACTTACCCCTGTTGAAAGCAGGCTGCTTTCCTTTTGAAAACTTTTTCTCAAAATGTTCAACATCAAAAGGGTTAACAGGTTTCTCACAACTAAATAGAGTATTTCACACACATTTATATACTAATTCATATATAATACATTGCGGAATTTGTGTCAAATTTAAAATTTTCATTAATCAGAGTTATCAACGTGAATCACCCCACTTTGCTTCCCATAACGAGCAAAGTGTGATAATTCACGGATTCAAGTATGCCGGGTTTGAATCTATCGTTAATTACATGCCACAAGATTAGTTAGGTACATCCAATCGCATGAAAGTCAAAACGGGAGTCCACTATTCCCCAAACCCGAGCCATCCAAAACTATAACAAAAACTGGAGTGCTTCAAGCTAACTCCAACCGAACTTAGCAAGACGGACCGGCCGTACCCTTACCCTTGACAGAGCCTAAAAAGATTAACATCTAAGAGGGTCAACATAAAGTTGAGTGAATTACTAGATTAGATATAACCCAAGGTATATAGATGCAATAATGATCAACATGATGATTCCAAATGACATAAACCAAGTGCACAAGTGATCAATACCACATGCCCCTTCATAATGCGGGGTTCCCTAGCAAGTACGGGTGTGGTGATGCCTCTAACATAGTACGAGGCTGTCCCTAGCAAGTACGGGACTGTCCCTAGCAAGTACGGGACTTCCGACAGTGCAAGCACGTCGGCATCCGGCCTCAAAAGCCCAGGAATGATCCATGGATATGTAGGTGAGTCCAAACGAAAGGTATAATAAATAAATGAGGTCCAAGATGCCTCGAGTATACAAATATGTCATGCATTGATGAAATGGGTGAATAAGCAACAATCGTATAATGCCGTAGTATGAGTCCAACAATAATTGATCAATCATGAAGCAACAAGTACATCATATATGACTTTATAAAAATCTAATACTAGAACTCACAGTGATTGGTTAACAAGATTCCCAAGGCCTTCCAAAATAATCACAATAGCCCCGAGAATGGCTAAGATTCGCGACCAAACCTCTTTCGATTCGATTCGCCTATAAGCATTCATAAGGCGTACACATAAGCTCCCGAACACAATATAAGACTCTAATAGAGGCCTAAGGATGTCGGGACACCAAACCGAAAGCACTAAGTCCATTAGAGGCCCTAGGAGTTCCGGAATGGTTTAAAGGCACTCAAACCCTTTAAACGCTTAATTTAGACATGCATTGGACGTATAAGACCCGAGCATCGACCCCCGACCGACCAAAATCAATTTTGGGGGCAGGAAATTGGTCATGGCGTGACCATATGGTGGTCATGGCATGACCACTGTGCCAGACAGGTCCCAACTTCATGTTTTTGACATAAATGCACACCAAACTCTTCAAAACTTCCATCAATGCTTCTAACATTCATAAGGGACTTTACCAACAATATATTTAGCATATTAAGGTCATTTAAACCCCTCTAAACATAATAGAATCATTTCATAACATTTCATGATTCCTTGGAGCTCATACGGACTCCAAACGAGTCCGAAAACGACCGAAAGCTCCAACCGACAACACCGAGCTCCATTTGAGGTCGAATTCAATTCTAACCAATTCCATAGCATTATTAAACATATTTGGGCTATCTTTAGACATTCAAATTACACCTAAGAAATAAAACTCAATCCCAAAATGTTTTGGAACTCGTTGTGGCATTTCACCGAACACTTGGTGTGCGGTTGGGGCCTAAAGCGCCAAATTGAGTTCTTGCACGTGTTTTGAGTTACCCAACATATTAAAACACTTTAATAACATAAATAAACATTTTCTAAACATATTGGCACCACAACGCCTCATTCCATGATTCCATGGAATTCGTACGAACTCAAACCGAGTTCTTAAATGGCCAATACCCAAATAAGCATTCGAAACTCCAATTGTGTTCCTACTAACTTCCATTCCACTGGCCCTAAATAACATATTTGACTCATAATTTATCATATGAAACATGCAAGAACACTACAACCCATTTCCATCCACCATTGGAGCTGAAATGGAGCTCCAACTTGGGTTTTCACTCCATATAACTAACTCAACCCAAACATTACATATTTATGACTCAAATGATTCAATAAACCATAAATATTACTATATACATGATTTTAGGGTCATTTACTAACTCAATCATAAAAACCCACTTAGGGTTGTGTTCTCTAAAATTGAAGAACACATTGGAGAAGAAGAAGAGAATGAACAAGAAAGTGGTATACCTTCCAAGATGACACCAAATCAAGATTTCTTGCTTTAATCCTTCACTCTTGAAGCTCAAACAAGAAAACCCTAGGTATTCTCTCTTGTTTTCTTCTAAATGTGAAAAAGATGAAAAGTGAGTGTGTGTGTGTGTGTGTGGTGTGTTGGTCGATCAAGTGAAGAAAAGCGGGGGGGGGGGGGGGGGGGAGAGTTTGGCCAATAACCAACTTTACCCCTCCTACTTTAACTCCACACACACATAAACCCTTAACAAAAATGCATCCATTTTATGTAAATAACACAACAACCTATAATACTTTAATTCATATTCATGCTAATTATAAAAAAGTATTATATTAATAACTCAAATATTATAATTAGCTATTATTAATTGTCTTACAAATTTTGGGGTGTTACAACTCCTCCCCACTTAAAAGGATTCCGCCCACGGAATTAATTCGACTCAAACAACGTCGGATATTTGGCCTTCATCTCGGCCTTCGATTCCCATGTCAACATGGCTCCACGATGATGCTTCCAACGAACCAACACCATTTCAATTTCTTTGTTTCTCAACTTGGTAGATTTCTCGCTCAAAATTACTTCCGGCTCTTCAATATACCGAAGCTTCTCATTTATGTGCACATCGTTCAACGGGATGGTCACATCAGGATTTATCGGACTCCTCTTCAGATAACTCACATGAAAAGTATCATGGATACCCGCAAGCTCCTCCGGCAAATCTAATTTATAAGCTTGGGCTCCAATCCGCTCAACGACCTTAAAAGGTCCAACATATCGCGGACTCAACTTTCCACGCTTTCCAAACCTCATCACCCCCTTCCACGGAGACACTTTCAACATTACAGAATCTCCGACACTGAACTCCACATTCTTGTGGCGCTTATCCGAATAAGACTTCTGACGATCTTGAGCAGCTTTAATTCGTCCCCGAATTATTTGGATCTTTTCATTTGTTTCTTGAAATAATTCGGGTCCTGCCAACGGTTTCTCACCCGCTTCGCGCCAACAAGTTGGGGATCTACACTTGCGGCCATACAACGACTCGTAAGGTGCCATCTTTATCGAAGAGTGATAACTGTTGTTATAAGCAAACTATACAAGTGGCAAATGTGCATCCCAATTTCCTCCCAATTCGATCACACACGCTCGGAGCATGTCTTCCATGGTTTGATTGGTTCGCTTCGTTTGGCCGTCGGTCTGAGGACGGAAGGCAGTACTCAAATTTACACGAGTCCCTAATTGCTCCTGCATACTTTGCCAAAACCGCGAGGTGAATCGCGAATCACGATCATAGACAATGGACTTTGGGATTCCATGTCACACGATAATCTCATCAATATACATCTTGGCTAGACGGTCTAACGGATAATTCTCTTGGATAGGCAGAAAGTGCGCGGACTTTGTCAACCGATCAACAATAACCCAAATTGCATCATGCTGCCGCTGGGTCTTTGGTAGTTTCACAACAAAATCCATTGTAATGTGATCCCATTTCCATTCCGGTATCTCAAGCGGTTGCATATTACCGGATGGTTTTTGATGTTCAGCTTTAACTTGCAAACATGTTAAGCACCGCTCCACATGGTTTCCCACATCTCTTTGCACTTCCCTGATGGATTGAGAATTTCGAATTGTGAGCCTCTTCAAGAATCACACCACGAACGCCACCAAGCTTCGGTACCCAAATACGGTCCTTAAACAGCTTCAAACCATTGCTCCCATCTGTCAATAATGCTAATTGGCCAACCATTCTCTCGGCTTTTACATTTTCTTCCTTGATAGCTTCTTCTTGCCACTTCCGAATGTCGTCAATATTGGTAGAAGTTACCACTACATGAGTGAGCGCATAGCAAGTAGCCTCCGGGTAGCGCTTTCGGCTCAAAGCATCGGCTACAACATTAGCCTTTCCCGGGTGATAAAGGATCTCACAATCATATTATTTTATCAACTCCAAAGCCCGCCGCTGTCGCATATTTAGTTCCTTTTGATCAATGAGGTGCTTCAAACTTTTATGATCCGTAAAGACCTGACACCGAGTGCCATATAAGTAATGGCGCCAGATTTTTAGTGCAAACATGACAGCATCAAGCTCGAGATCGTGAGTCAGACGACTCTTCTCATAGTCTTTCAACTGCCTTGATGCATATGCTATCACTTTTCCTCTTTGCATTAGCCCACAACCCAAACCATTTATAGAAGCGTCACTATACACGGCGAAGTCTTCATTTCCTTCAGGCAATGCTAGCACAGGGGCCTTAGTTAGGTGAGCTTTCAAGGTCAAAAACGCCTCTTCTTGCGGCTCTTTCCACACAAACTTTGCGTTTTTACAAGTCAAAGATGTAAGTGGGACCGCGATTTTTGAAAAGTCTTGGATAAACCGACGATAATACCCAGATATCCCCAGAAAACTTTGAATCTCTGAGGCATTCCTAGGTGCTTGCCAATTCTTTATGGCTTCAATCTTGGAGGGATCAACAGAAACGCCCTCACAAGAAATAACATGCCCCAAAAATTGCACCTGATTGAGTCACAACTCAAGGTGTTAAGCAATGAAATTCAACTTTTACACTATAATAAAATGGTATTATAGCTAAAGCTTAGAATTTCATACCTGCTGCAACCAAAATTCACACTTGGAAAATTTGGCGTATAGCTGTTCCTTGCGAAGGAGTTCTAATAATTCACGAAGGTGAATGGCATGATCGGCTTCTGTCTTAGAATAAATCAAAATGTCGTCAATAATAACGATAACGGACTTGTCGAGCATAGGGCGACATACGCGATTCATCAGATCCATAAAGGCGGCAGGTGCATTGGTGAGCCCAAACGGCATAACCAAGAACTCATAGTGACCATAGCGAGTTCGGAAAGCGGTCTTTGGTACATCATCCTCTTGCACCTTTAATTGATGGTAACCCGATCGGAGGTCGATCTTTGAGAAATAAGCTGCCCCTTGCAATTCGTGAAACAGGTCATCGATGTGAGGTAGAGGGTACTTATTCTTAACGTTCACCTTATTTAACTCTCTATAATCAATACACATCCTCAACGATCCATCTTTCTTTAGTACGAATAATACCGGTGCACCCCATGGCGAGGTGCTCGGTCGGATAAAGCCTTTATCCGACAACTCTTGCAATTGAGCCATCATCTCCTTCATCTCCGAAGGTGCTAAACGATATGGAGCGCGTGCAATGGGCGCGGCTCCAGGCACTAAGTCTATCCGAAATTCGATCTATCTATCGGGAGGCAGACCTGGCAAGTCACCCGGGAAAACATCCAGATACTCATTTACGACTGGCACGTCCATCAAATTTCTCTCATCCTTCTTGGCATTCGACACATACGCCAAGAAATTCTTACATCCCTTACTAATCCCTCCTACGAGGTTTAGCCACAGAGATGATTGCAATATCTTTCTTTCGCTTATCGTCATGGATGAAAAGCTCTTTGCCGTTCGGAGTCACCAAATGAACAACTCTTTTGGCACAGACAATACAGGCACGATTGGTAGCCAACCAATCCATACCCACTATAATATCAAACTCCTTTGTGTCGATGGCTACAAGGTCTATAGAGAAATGATACCCATCTAACGAGAGCACACAATCATAATAAATTTGGGTAACTACAACTGATTTGCCGCTGGGACATCGATAGTTAAAGGGAAATTCATCAACGATGGCAATTTATTCAACTTTCGGGCAAATGATTCAGAAACAAAAGATATATTTGCACCCGAATCAAACAACACAATCGCAAGTGAGGAGTCGAGAAGAAATGTACCAGTTACAACATCCGACACGTCTTGGGCCTCGGCGGCCGAAATCTGGAATACTCTTGCATGTGCCTTCGGCGCGTTCCCCTTTGATTGTGAGGAACCGCCACCCATCATCGGTTTAGCAGCCGAAGCTTTACTCTCCACCGGGGTAGCTTGACGATTAGGACAGCCCCACGATTTATGTCCCGTCTTGCCACATTCAAAACACGTGTCCGCCAACTTAGGACACCATGGTCGGGCGTGCCCCGCCTCCCCACAATTATGGCACACGAGGTTGTTTTGCAGACACTCGCCCTTGTAAGATTTCGCACACTTCCCACATGTCTTGGTGGAATTTGACCATTGCCGCTTTGATTTTCCTTGAGAATGAGATTTCTGCTTCGAGAATGACTGCGATTGAGGATTCGCACCCTTGTTACCAGAATAAGAAGATCGGGGTGGTTTTGTCGATTCCTGAGGGATCTCAGATTTTGCTTTCTTAGGCACAGGGACATCAAAATCGTCCCTAGAAATTTCATACTCCCTTCGGCGGGCACACTCCACCGCCTTTGCAAACGAAGTAATCTCTCGAATTGTCACAAATTCTCGAATTTCTCTACCAAGCCTCTCAATGAAGTACTCCGTCTTTTGTTCCTCGTCAGCCACCAAGGCACCCACAAACTGTGCCTTGGAGTTAAACTCCAAGAGGTAGTCATCCACACTCAAATCTCCCTGTCGGAAGGAGAGAAATTCGCGCTTTATCTTTTGGATAGAGACGGTAGGACAGAATTGCTTTTCAAATCGGAGCCTGAACTGCTCCCACGTCATAGTTCCCACCATATCTTGACCCAGAATGGCAACTTTAGAGTCCCACCAGGTTAGAGCTGGGCCAACTAGAAGAGCAGCACCATATTGGACCATCTTATCAGCCCTTACTTCCGTTACACGAAATAACTTCTCGATCTCTTTCAACCAGTCAAGAGATTCTGCTGCGGTAGCTCGGCCATTGAATTCACGGGGTCGGCACCCAATAAAATTTTTGAAAGACATCTCCTTCTTGGATTTGGACGAAGACTTGTCTTTCTTAGCCTTGTACTTCCTCTTCTTATCCTCATCTCCCTCAGTACGGTCGCCATCGACCTTACTTCCACCCTCACCATCGTTTCCGGTGGACTTACGATCGTCATTCGCTCGTTTGCCCCAGGCTTCATGAAATGTCGTCATCTGGGCTTGCATCATCTCATTTTGTTGGCGGTTTTGATTCAACATCTCCGCCACCATTTGAAGGACTCTATCATCCCTCGAACCTTCTTCAGAACGATAACTCGTCTCGTACTCGGACTCATCGGTGGGGACCGGCTCAATCACCGGACTAACATTTCGATTGGATGCGTTGTCCGACATTGAACTGAAATAAGCAAATTTATATATCGATGATTTAGTTGTTTATATATATGAGTATTCGCAGACTAACACAATATAAACTTACTTTCCCAACCTAGGCCAAGTAAGTTTTTTGCAACTGTTTTACTATTGTCGCCCAGGTGGGTCAACGGTAGCATCTGAAACTCCGTTCAGCGTCGAGTATCGTCGACTATCTCAGTCGATGAACACAGTCTCTGATACCAAATTGAAACACCCTCAACACTAAATAGAGTATTTCACACACATTTATACACTAATTCATATATAATACATTGCGGAATTTGTGTCAAATTTAAAATTTTCATTAATAAGAGTTATCAACGTGAATCACCCCACTTTGCTTCCCATAACGAGCAAAGTGTGATAATTCACGGATTAAAGTATGCCGGGTTAGAATCTATCGTTAATTACATGCCACAAGATTAGTTAGGTACATCCAATCGCATGAAAGTCAAAACGGGAGTCCACTATTCCCCAAACCCGAGCCATCCAAAACTATAACAAAAACTGGAGTGCTTCAAGCTAACTCCAATCGAACTTAGCAAGACGGACCGGCCGTACCCTTACCCTTGACAGAGCCTAAAAAGATTAACATCTAAGAGGGTCAACATAAAGTTGAGTGAATTACTAGATAAGATATAACCCAAGGTATATAGATGCAATAATGATCAACATGATGATTCCAAATGACATAAACCAATTGCACAATATGAGTGATCAATACTACATGCCCCTTCATAATGCGGGGTTCCCTAGCAAGTACGGGTGTGGTGATGCCTCTAACATAGTACGAGGTTGTCCCTAGCAAGTACGGGACTGTCCCTAGCAAGTACGGGACTTCCGACAGTGCAAGCACGTCGGCATCCGGCCTCAAAAGCCCAAGAATGATCCATGGATATGTAGGTGAGTCCAAATGAAAGGTATAATAAATAAATGAGGTCCAAGATGCCTCGAGTATACAAATATGTCATGCATTGATGAAATGGGTGAATAAGCAACAATCGTATAATGTCGTAGTATGAATCCAACAATAATTGATCAATCATGAAGCAACAAGTACATCATATATGACTTTATAAAAATCTAATACTAGAACTCACAGTGATTGGTTAACAAGATTCCCAAGGCCTTCCAAAATAATCACAATAGCCCCGAGAATGGCTAAGATTCGCGACCAAACCTCTTTCGATTCGATTCGCCTATAAGCATTCATAAGGCGTACACATAAGCTCCCGAACAAAATATAAGACTCTAATAGAGGCCTAAGGATGTCGGGACACCAAACCGAAAGCACTAAGTCCATTAGAGGCCCTAGGAGTTCCGGAATGGTTTAAAGGCACTCAAACCCTTTAAACGCTTAATTTAGACATGCATTGGACATATAAGACCCGAGCATCGACCCCCGACCGACCAAAATCAATTTTGGGGGCAGGAAATTGGTCATGGCGTGACCATATGGTGGTCATGGCATGACCACTGTGCCAGACAGGTCCCAACTTCATGTTTTTGACATAAATGCACACCAAACTCCTCAAAACTTCCATCAATGCTTCTAACATTCATAAGGGACTTTACCAACAATATATTTAGCATATTAAGGTCATTTAAACCCCTCTAAACATAATAGAATCATTTCATAACATTTCATGATTCCTTGGAGCTCATACGGACTCCAAACGAGTCCGAAAACGACCGAAAGCTCCAACCGACAACACCGAGCTCCATTTGAGCTCGAATTCAATTCTAACCAATTCCATAGCATTATTAAACATATTTGGGCTATCTTTAGACATTCAAATTACACCTAAGCATTGAAACTCAATCCCAAAATGTTTTGGAACTCGTTGTGGCATTTCACCGAACACTTGGTGTGCGGTTGGGGCCTAAAACGCCAAATTGAGTTCTTGCACGTGTTTTGAGTTACCCAACATATTAAATCACTTTAATAACATAAATAAACATTTTCTAAACATATTGGCACCATAATGCCTCATTCCATGATTCCATGGAATTCGTACGAACTCAAATCGAGTTCTTAAATGGCCAATACCCAAATAAGCATTCGAAACTCCAATTGAGTTCGTACTAACTTCCATTCCACTCTATGGCCCTAAATAACATATTTGACTCATAATTTATCATATGAAGCATGCAAGAACACTACAACCCATTTCCATCCACCATTGGAGCTCAAATGGAGCTCCAACTTGGGTTTTCACTCCACATAACTAACTCAACCCAAACATTTACATATTTATGACTCAAATGATTCAATAAACCATAAATATTACTATATACATGATTTTAGGGTCATTTACTAACTCAATCATAAAAACCCACTTAGGGTTTTGTTCTCTAAAAATGAAGAACACATTGGAGAAGAAGAAAAGAATGAACAAGAAAGTGGTATACCTTCCAAGATGACACCAAATCAAGATTTCTAGCTTTAATCCTTCACTCTTGAAGCTCAAACAAGAAAACCCTAGGTGTTCTCTCTTGTTTTCTTCTAAATGTGAAAAAGATGAAAAGTGAGTGTGTGTGTGTGTGTGTGTGTGTGTGTGTGTGTGTGGTGTGTTGGTCGATCAAGTGAAGAAAAGGGGGGGAGAGTTTGGCCAATAACCAACTTTACCCCTCCTACTTTAACTCCACACAAACATAAACCCTTAACAAAAACGCATCCATTTTATGTAAATAACACAACAACCTATAATACTTTAATTCATATTCGTGCTAATTATAACAAAGTATTATATTAATAACTCAAATATTATAATTCGCTATTATTAATTGTCTTACAAATTTTGGGGTGTTACACTTTGAGTCTGTCTCCCTCTTTCTTCTAATAAAATGGTGTTGATGTGTTTTACTTCATCAAGCTCAACTTTCAACTTATGAAAGCTGATCAGTTCATTAGTTTTTGTTTCAAGATCAGTTTTTAACTTAGAGATCTCAGACTTCAAAGCATCATGCTTCTCAACAGCATCTTTTAAATCAATAAGTAAGTATTCAAACATTTTGACTTTTTCTTCAAAACTGTAATCCTTAAAGTTTTGTACCTTATACATCGCTGTTGGATTCCAGTTGTCCAAAGTGCTGAGAGCTTCAGCTTCCGCCAGGTCTTGTTTGAAGTTGCTTGTTGAGGGGCATCAGTGTTGGCCATCAGACAGTTGTTGTCCTCTTCATCAGATGATGAATCGGACTCCTCCCAGTCATAATTTCCAGCCATAAGTCCCTTTTGCTTGTTGGAAGCCACTGAGTCTTCCAACTTTTTCAGCTTAGCCATGGCCATTAGGTACTTAACCTGTAGTCATCGTCTTTCTTTATCTTGTATGGTTTGGAGGAAGGGCCAACAACTTTAAATACACAGTCAGCAGCTATATGGCCTCTTTTGCCACATTTAAAGCACTCAGTCTTAGTTTTGTCAAAATGGCTTCTTCTTGATGGTACCTGATTTCTTTTGCAGCATCTTACCACCAAACCTTTTCTTATTGAATTTTCTGACAACCATAGCAATCATTTGCTCATAATCAAATTCAGTAAAGTCTTCATAGTCTTCGTCCTCAGACATTTCCTCCATTTCATCACCACACCTGACCAACAGGTTGTCTCACGCTGGCTACTAAGGCAGCACCTCTTTCGGACATCTCTAAGGCATTTTTTTTCTGTTGCCTTGATTGTTCATCATTTAGCAAGGATCCATAAAGATTTACAAGATCCATCCATCTGATGGTGCCATAGTTTCTAAGGATAGTAGAGAAATAATTCCATTCCTCAGGCAAAATGTCCAACAATTTTTTCAATAGAGTTAAACTGTCTTTGGTGATCCCAACAGCTTTGAGATCATTGATCAAGGCAGTGAACCTGGTATAGGTTTTAGTGAGAGTCTCCTTTAGCTTTGCAAAGAACAGTTCATACTGTCTAACAGGATTGTTGATCCTGTTATCCAGAGTGATAGTGGGACCATCATAGACGGTACACAAAGTATCACACATCTCCTTTGCAGTCTTCATTTTCTCAACCTGTTTAAACACATTATCAGGAAGAGAAATAACAAGGTTGTTCCTAGCTTTTGCATCAAGAGCAAGCAGCGTTTTGTCTTCATCAGACCATTGATCTTTTGCCTTTCCAATAGTCCTGACTTCAGGAACAGCTCCTTCAGCAGCAGGAGTTATAGTAGTGACAAAGGTTGGCACATAGGGACCTTCCATCACTATCTCTGGTAGTTGTACATCCAGATTCTCTAAATAGAGCATCATTCTGCACTTTCAGCCAGAGAAGTTCTGATGATTGAACTTGGGAGGTATTGCCATCGACCTATTGTCATAGTATCAAGAAGAATTGGTAGCACTATTGTCCATGGTGGGAAATGGGGAGTAATGAGAGATCTAGAGTTAACACACACTCTAAACTGCTCTGATACCAGTTGTAGGTCCCAAAAGCTTTCCCTAGTATGTTGCTGTAAGCTGTAGAGGGAGGTGAATACAGCTATTTAAAATTTCAACACACTTTCTCAATGTTTGTATGTATATATCAACAAGTGTTAATTACAAACAAGCTTGAACTGCGAAATGGTTCAAGCTGAGATGACAAAAACAACAGATAGACTACTAAGCTAAGACACACTCAGACCAGATTCAATGAATTCACTCACTAAAATGGACTCACTGATTTTACGAGACAGACAGACAGCTTGAACAAGAACAGCTTAGACACACTCAACTGTTTTATTCTAAGCAGACTTTGCATGCATGAAAACACACTTCTTTGCACGTTCTGAATATCTCACTCTTGGTTATTTCACATTCCTTAGAAGCTTCCGTTTATAATCTCTCAGATAATACTGGTGAACCTTCCTCATTGGATGCAAAGATAGTGGAGAGCCTTTCCAAAAACGCAAACTTGCTTTTCTCCACGTTTTGACAAAACAGCATTTGTCCCTATATTGCAGAATCTTTGTCTTTTCCTTTTTGTCGCTGTTTCATAATGTTTTACCTTAAAGAAGAATGTCAACTTTAATCATTTCCTCTTGTTGTAGAGCCATTTTGATATGAGGACTGGTCTGTCACCAATTTCAAATATTCACTTTGTGCTCATGTATCAAAACAACTTGGGCAATGTAAGCAGCTTCTGATTTTCCACTTTTTCTTCGACTTGCAAATTGATCTTTTCATCCAAGACAATACATGATGACATGGAAACATATTCCATAAAGTGTATAACCTATTCACAAAGAACGGCATCTGTTCACAAACAACTGAACACTTAGTTTTGGTCCAAGCTGCTCAACAGTTTGATTAATAATCTTCCCCTAAGATGTATAACAGGTTTGAGTGAGGCCTTTTGGTGCCTAACACTAATGTAACCCCATTAATTATTATATTATGTTGAAATGGGTGTTTCAATAAAGGCTTCTAATCACTTCATATTAGTACCCGATTCCGAAAGGTGAACCTTTATGAAATTCTTGCGCTGAGTTCAACTTCGATGATGTATAGACAAGGGGAATTTTATTTTCATAATATTTTTGCTTCTGGTTTGTTTTACGTAAGTTTACTAACATTTTGTGCTTATTTCTAGGGGGAGTTTTAGATGCACTCTGAATATTATATCTTTTTCTTAAAACTGTGTGCAATCTTTTACTGAAATAATTTTGTGCACACATAAAGATGTTTTGAGCTGACAAGAATTTTTTAATGTTAATTTCTGATTCTCTGAGGGTATCATTGAGATTACTTGTCCTAATCTATTTGATTTTCATAAGCTCATTTATTCTGAGATTCTCTTCGTTCGTCTCAAATATTCCATATTCTCTCATGAGCTAAATCTTTCATGAAAATTCGATTCATTTAATATCATATATCAGTGTTTACATTTCATTCTGATATCTCCCAATTCATCATTCCCCACATTCATTTTGAATTTCATCTCCTAATTCATCTGAGCTGAAAATGCTAATAATTCTTTGTGTGATATACCATGAGCTAAAAAGCAGAACAATATTTCTGCTGAATCTGATTATGCACCAAATTGTGTGATAGGCATATATATCGCTTCTATGGTCTAACCAAAACCGGAACACCTACCCAAGGAGCAAATTATCTGTAGTTTGTGTGAGAGAGGGTTCTTTAGGTCTAGTAGTTAAAAAGTGCCAGTTACCATGAGATACTGACAGGGTCGAGTATAGGTAAAATGTAAATGAGAGGGGTACATTGAAAGAAGATGGTGGTGCATCAGTTCATGCTTTCACAATAAAGTTGCCTTAATATATTCTAAAATGTGAGCCGGAGGGAGCTTAGTTGAAAAATGATGAGAACTAAGAGTTGAGAAAGGATTTGAAGAAAATATAATCCTACTTACACTGTGTCTTCTGGGTAAACCACACAATCTATAAAACCCTAGGCGACTTGATATTGAAAAAGACGTCATGGACCCAATGACACATGCACTTAACCCCACCAACAACTCAGTTATCTCTCAAAAGATTATTGTTTCAAATAATCACGGAGATATAACACATTTCTATAGATGTATCGTATGGATATTATTAATATTGAAACAAGGAACAGATTTGCTCTAGTCTCCGACTTCATTTGATGCACATTTTGTCTAAAGCTGATTATATACTTTTAGGACACATCGAACCAACAGTCTGCGTGATTTTAAAATGCTAGTCCAAAGTGACTAAGCCGGAACAAATAAGAGTGATTCTTTCATGATAAAGGATTTCACGATGACTATTTGGAAATCCTACTAGTGTTAACATAACGCCAATGCTGAATGTAGGTCACATAGATTTTGTCTATTGTGTAAACAGGAATCCTATGTAGACCTGGACTCGTTAAATTACAAATGAATGTGTTTCATTTTCTCAAGTCAAGTTGAAAAGCTTTGACTTTGTCTCTATCTGTAAGGAGAAAGTATCATTTGAAGGGGAGTTATAAATTTGTTTAGAATAAGAGGAGAGAACATTTGTTTAAGAGATATTGTTTTGATGGGAAACGTTTTAAATTTTCGTTGTATTTCTGCTGGGGAGAAATCTTTGTCTGATGTAATGTTTCTCAATGTATTCATATTTTTTGAATGTGTAATGTCACTACATATTATTCTACCACGTCTCTGAAGATTTTTCATGATGTTCATAACTTTTATGATCGTCATGAAGGGGTGAAAAGTTGAGTTTCAGAGACTACTGCTTAATAGTTTGAAGATAACTGCAACAATTGCTAAAAACAATGCAGAAGAGTTAAAGCAGAAAGATGATATGTTGTTTTGATTAATCGTGGGGGAGAATAAAATCATGATTCAAAGGGGAGAATATTAGTTTCTGAAAAGAGAAGATCAGAGAACAAGAGATATGAAGATCAAAGAGACACTAAAGAAGAATGTCATTTGAAGACTTAGAGATCAGAGTAGAAAAGAGATAAAAATAAAAGATCAAGTTCTGAATATTGTTTCTGAAGACTAGAAGATCTTTAGATTTTTAATTGTTTGTTCATAATTGTAAAGTCCTTGCAATGCATTTCAATTGTAAATTGTTTTTCATCTCTAAAGGGGAGTATGTTAGGTACAAAATTATAGAGGTGAAAAACATAATTATGAAAGTGCAAAGGCTGATGTTGTACATGGGTCACAGTTTAGAGGAGTAGTATAAAAAAATTTTTCTAGGAAATTAGAAGTGTCTTTTCCATAACTAGTGTGTATTTCGTAAGGTGTAATTGAGAAAGAAATCATTCAATAACATGCAAGATGCATTCTAAATGTTGTGATTCACCTAGATCATGAATTCACAGTTAGTGAGTCGTATATACAGGGATTATGTGTTAGAGATTAATACTCACTAGTTCTTGATTGATTTGCTTCCGATTGAGATTAACAGTTTCGACGTGATAGTGGGTATGGATTCGATGACTGCCAGACAGGATGATTTTTTGTGCGAGAAGAAGATGATCTGTATACCCATTTTTGACAGTGAGAGTGTTACAGTGTACGGGGAACGACGCAAAGGTGAGATTGGTGTCGTTTCCATGGCTAGAGATCAATGATATGTTTTTAAGGGATGTGAGATCTTCTTCGCTTATTTTGTTGACGCCCGTAAAGAGAAAAAGACCATAGATGATATACATGTGATTAGAGAGTTCCCTGAGGTATTCCCAGATGAGTTGCTTGGGTTACCACCAGATCGTCAAGTCGAGTTCCATATTGACCTTGTTCTTGGAGCAGTGCCTATAACTAAGACGCCTTATAGGCTGGCACCTACAGAGATGCGAGATTTGATGTCTCAGCTACAGAAGTTATTGGATCGTTGATTTATCCGTCCAATTTCATCACCGTGGGGAGCACCTGTTTTGTTTGTGAAGAAAGATGACAACATGCGGACGTGTATAAATTACAAAGAGCTTAATAAAGTGACTATGAGGAACAAATATCCGCTTCCACGCATTGGTGACTTGTTTGATCAGCTTCATGGGTCGAGTTATTTCTCGAAGATAGACTTGAGATTGAGGTATCACCAATTGACAGTTAGAGATTATGATGACCCGAAGACAGCGTTCCGGACACGTTATGGACACTATGAGTTTCTTGTGATGCCATTAGGATTGACTAACGCACCCGCAACATTTATGGAGTTGATGAATAGGGTGTGTAGATCTATGTTGGATCGTTTTGTGATAGTGTTCATCAAAGATATATTGATCTACTCGATGAGTGCCGAGGACAACTAGCAGCACTTACGAGAGGTTTTAACAATGCTGCAAAAGGAGAGGTTATATTCTAAACTTCCAAATGCGAATTTTGTTTGTGAGAAGTATAGTTTTTGGGTCATCTAGTGAGTACTGTGGGCATGAAAGTGGATCATACGAAGATAGAAGCCATGATGAGTTGGGAGCCGCCGAAGACAATTTCAGAGGTGCGTAGTTTTTTGGGTCTTGTCGGGCATTATCGATGGTTCTTTCAAGATTTTTTGGGGATTGTCATGCCGTTGACGAGATTGACACAACAGTCTGTACCATTTTACTGGTCCGATGAGCAGGACTATGCATTCAGAGAGTTGAAGACCCGACTATGTGAGGCTCCAGTATTAGCGTTGCCAGAGGGTATTGATGACTTTGTTGTGTACTGTGATGCTTCAGGTTCGGGGTTGGGCTGTGTCCTGATGCAGAAAGGGAAAGTGATTGACTATGCTTCACGTCAGCTGAAGACTTACGAGGAGAACCATACCGTGCATGATCTTGAGTTAGACATTATAGTGTTTGTGTTGAAGATATGGAGACATTCTCTGTATGGGTCTCGCTTTATTTTGTATACCAATCATAAGAGTCTTCAGTATTTGTTTAATCAGGAGGAGTTGAATATGAGACAACGACGTAGCTTAAAGTTGTTGAAAGATTATGAATGTGAGATTCAGTATCAACTAGGGAGCGTGGTAGCCGATGCATTGAACCGTAAGTCGTATCGACGGACTGTGACTTCTTGAGCTACCAGACTTGAGATTACTTCGAATCTGATTGACAAATTAAAACTGGCTCAATAAGAGATTTTACGAGCCAAGAATGTGAAGAGAGAGCGGCTTATATGGCAGATTAAGATGCTTATCAGGGTTGACAGAGGGTTGATTACCATTCATGATCGAGTCTGGGTTCCTAGAGTCGGTAAGTGCAGGCAGTTGATACTTGATGAGTCGCATAGATCTAGATTATCTATTCACCGTGGGAGCACCAAGACGTCTAGAGATCTTCGAAACTTTTATTGGTGGCCAGGAATAAAAAGAGAGGTGGACCGTTATGTTGAGGAGTGTATGACGTGTTTGCACGTGAAGACTGAGCATCAGAAACCTCATGGTCGTCTAGAGCCGTTAGAGATCCCCGAGTGGAAGTGGTATCATATTACCATAAATTTTATCGTCAGACTTCCACGCACGGTTAGAGGTAACGACATGATCTGGGTGACAGTGGACAGACAGACTAAGAGTGCGCATTTCTAGCTGTACGCGGCACCATCACTATGGGTCAGTTAGCACGGCTCTATATTAATGAGGTGGTATCGAGGCACGAGATTCCTAAGTCAATCACTTTTGACATAGATACTCGGTTTACTTCACGGTTCTGGCAGAGTTTTCAGCGAGAGCTGGGCACCAGGGTATAGTTGAGTTCGGCATATAGAACTCAGACCGACGGGCAAAAGAGCGTACTACTCAGACTCTTGAAGATATGTTGCGAGCTTGTGCGATTGATTTAAGTGGTAGTTGCGATGTGCACTTACAGTTTTGTAGAGTTTGCGTATAATAACAGCTACCACGCCACCATTAAGATGGCTTTATTCGAGGAGCCCAACGGGCGCAAGTGTATGACCCCTCTATGTTGGAGTGAGGTCGGTTAGCGATCTATCAGTGGGCCTGAGCTATTACAAGAGACCAGTGATAAAGTGGCCATTATTTGCAAGCACATGAGAGTCGCAAGAACACTTATGCCGACCGTCGTATGATAGAGCTTGAGTTTAGGGCTGGTGACCGAATCATGCTGAAATATCTCCGTGGAAGGGGGATATCAGATTCAAACATCAAGCTAAGATGAGTCCGAGGTATATTAGATCGTTTGAGTTAGTCATCAAGGTTCAAGATCAAGCTTACAAGTTGAGACTGCCTCCAAAGTTAGCCGGCGTGCAGGACACGTTCCAATAGTCGTAGAATATATTTGACTTTTATTCAGTCATGTTTTAAATATTTTAGTTGACGATTAAATACAATTTCTAATTATGAGTTCTGTATAAGTATTTCATAACAATCATCTTAACTTTCTCCATGCATAATACATTGCATACAAATTGTGAATTACTCGAATCCAAAATTAAATTACAAACTTAAATTCGAAATGTAAAATTTTAAACTTCTTAATTTATTTTTTCTTTTTATTTCTATTATATATATATATATATATATATATATATATATATATATATATATATATATATATATATATATATATATATATATATATATATATGGGTAGCCACACATAGAAATTAATAAATAATTATGTTAATAGGAAATTATCTGTAACATCCCGGATTTGAGCCTGGTACGTGGATTTAATTTATTTTTTAATAATTATTGCGTGTTCCAATTAAATTCCGTTTCGTGGATTAAACGTGTCGAGACCGAGTGATACATGTCTCCGAGCTTATAATTAGTGGATTATTATTATCACCGAGATCGTGGATTTAATTGGGTCCTAATGATATTAATATTGAAAAAGTGATATCGGGTTCGGATTTAATGGGTTCGGGACCGGCCAAATTAGAGATAAACATATACGTGCTTATCCCCTAATTTCTATCTTCATTCTCAAAGAAAGCTAAAGGTGTGTGTGTGAATTGAGAGAAGCTCCAGCAGAGTTAAATTGCAAATTCAGATTTGGGTGTGGAATTGCAGGAATAGCTCTTTCTACTTCATCTTCTTGTGTTCTTGAGGTGTCCAAGGTAAGGGTTATTAGTTTTGATGGCTAAATCTTGAGTTGTATGTGTGTTATGTTGAGGAATTTGGTTTCAGTAGTGTATGGGTTGAATTTATATGAATTTGTATGCTTTTTGTTGCTGGGAATGAGAAAGGAGGGGTTCAATCCCCTGGTGCAGCCATGAAAATCGTAGGTCAAGGTGCAGAGCACCGCTTGGTCGCGGCGCGACCCTCAGGGGCTTAGTAGCGCGAGCCGCAGCCTGCAGGGGAAATCCGATTTGAGACTTATGGGGGAATCATGGATTGTTCATGTGTTGAATTTCTTCAGGGTAGTGTCGGGTTAATTTATCCAGGGTTTTGGGTCTCGGTGGAAGTCTCGTAAAGGGGTTTCGGGATCGGTTATCCGTCCGGGAATGTGTTTCCGGTTTAGTTTAATTTCGATAATTATGTTTGAACTTGAGTTATTCGGTTATTGAGGTTTGTGTTAATATATGAGATCCGTGGCGTTTACAGGTTCTAGCCGATCACGTGTCGAGCCGCATTAGAGTTTCGGGTTTCAGTCAAGTTCGGGTAATTGGTGAGTACTCGAGTTCTTTACAAAACGCGCGTGGTCTTTTATGAGTCTATTATGTGTTGTGATATGTGTATATGAGACAGAGATACAGTGCAGGTATGATTCTATCTACCCTATACGTGCTATACGTGTTTGAGTTGCAGGTGTCCGCGATATGTGATCACGCAGGCTGACTGTCCCTAACCAGTCACAAAGTATGAGACTGTATATATATACAGCAGTGTTTATAGCCAGGTCGCTCCTGTGCCTATTGAGTAGCTAACCGCTGCTGTGTGCGGCCTGTTAGCTTGGGAAAGACGTCCCCTTTTGAGCAGAGATATGTGTGTGCATCGAGCCGTGTTATGTGCATTGAGATATATGTGTTGTGTATGTTATATGTGTTTACTTGCAGTATCTAACCCTCGCGTACTCACGAGCTGTCCAGCTTATGTTTTCGAGTCCTCCGTGTCTCAGGCAGCCGTACTGTGGGATCGCAGTCACAGCCGCAGCAGCCGAAGTAGAGATCGGGGCAGTTTAGAGTTGTGTATGCTGACTGTATTTTGATGCTAAACTTTAGAGCCGTTATCTGTATTTTGTACTTGATCAGTACCATGTTAGCTATCAGTAATTAGCGGTTATCAGTTATTCAGTTGTGTATGTATCTGTATCGACATGTGACATGAGACGTGTTAACCTTGTATTAAAGTTTTAAATTAACAGTATTTTCCGCTAATCCTGTGACATGTGCATCTTCAGATGATTGCGATATTTCCACTTATGATTGTTTATTGACGTGGCATTTGTGTGAGAAATGTGGGTGTTACATTATCCCATTTATTAATTTAAAATTTTCTGTATTAAAAAAAAGTAAATTAACTCTGTTGTATAATTTTTTAACTAAATTTTACCAATTTATCTACAATTAACAAAAGAAGAAAAATTTAATAGCATAAGGATCAAATATGAAATTTGTTTTCAAGGGAAAAAGTGACATTTTTTAAAAGTTCGCTCCCGCAATCTTATTGATCCAATGCAATGTATTAATCCTGTTGTTCCTTTATCCCCCGCTCCGCAGCTGCTGGAGACTTAGTCATATTTTGAGCCTTTTGCGGTACTGATTGATGCTATGGGGGACGCGCTATATACGGAACGTACGAAATATAGTAAATATTGTACGTAAAGGCAGATGTAGTAGGGGTTGCAAACCAGACGATACACGGCTTGTTCTGCAATGTGTCTGGAAACTCGGGATCGTAAATGGGTTCGAGTACCATTCTGATCGCCTCTTTCATTTTCCTTAGGAAGTCGATAGCCTCATTCTCTAATTAAGCGGATATCATTTTTAGATAGTTCGATATCTGCGATACTGCTTTCTCAATATCCTTCGAGGGTAGATGGTCGTTTATATTCAATCGCTAAGGAACCAATCCGACTTTCGGTGCGCCCACTGGAAGTGTGCTAGAGGGTTTTATACATACATCCAAGTTGTTCAATGATAATAATGCGTAAAAGAAATTCACAGCTATGGAGAAAACCTGCAGGGTACGGTATCGCGCTTTGCTGCTTGATGAGCTTTGCTTGCTTAATAGACTTTGATCCTGGCCCAGAAAGATAAAGGATAAGGCCATCATTATTCGCTCTACAAAGCTTCGTTTTCCATTCTCTTAGATGACAGTCAGATTACTTTGGTTAGCCAAAAAGACTCGTACGGGAATCAGAGCATACTTGACCAAGTGAAAGTTTTTTATAGACTAAAAATTTAATAATATTACAAAATAAGAACTACTAGTGAAATTTTTGATAGTATGGGATGAAACTTAAAATTTGTTATAAATCACAAGGACCATCTTTGTAGTTTACTAAAAAAATGATGATGACAAGTGGCATCTATCATTAAATAATAACAAACGGTAGATAGAGGTAATTATTTATAAGAGTAAATTACATAAATGGTCCTATGGTTTATAGCAAATTACAGGTTTCATCTCTAACCTTAAAAAATTACACTACTAGTTCATATTTTAAAATATTGTCATACTTTCAGTCCCTAAGCAACTCAGTTTTTAAAAGTATCAATTTTGCCCTTGCAAATGAGTTTCACATATGGTCTCAAATCAATTAATTTAGTTTTTGCTTTATATATTATCATTTGTATATTTCTAATTGGATATATATAAGTTATATTTTTAATTATTAATATAAAATTTTAAATTCATTTTATTCATGTATTTTATCTATATATTATTAAGTTAAATCGTGCTTAATAATAGTATTATTGTTGTTATTATTATAACCTATTAATTTGAAACATATATTTAATTATTTCTAAATTCATTCTTTTTTATGAAAATATTTATTTCATTTATCAATTTTTGGGTTTTAAAATTTTTTCATCTATCTATATATTTGATTAATTTATCCTTCTTATTTTCACATACTAATTTTAAATGCTATTCATATTGTTTTTGAAATTTTAAACATATAAAATATGTGCATTCATTTATAAATTTAAAAATCATCTATTCTTATTTCATAAATTTTTATTAGTAAACTATTATACATTTTACATATGAAATGATGTTAGTCGAATTATATTATTTTCAATAATCTTTAACACCCTTGTTATTTTTTTGAGTATATCATATCATTTTTTTTCTAATGTTTGAATAATATAACTATTTATTCGGTTATTAAATATAAGTTCTACTTTACTTTTTTTCTCTTCTTTTTTATTTTCATTTCAGAAACAAAAAAATATAAGAAACTTTTTAAATTATTCCTAAAAAACCTTTTATAATTTTAAATAAGATTTTAGTATTTATTTGATGTCATAAAATAATGTTTTGTTTTTAATATTACAATAGTGTTTTATTTTTTAGTATTAATGTAATATCCCAATTTCAGACCGGGCACGTGAAATTATTTTATTGGAATTTTATTTAATAATATTGCGTTGGTCCAATGATATCCTGATTAGTGGATTATACGTGTCGGGATTTGGATATACGTGGCACCAGGTTATTACTTTAGTGGATTGATATTAATTATGAGATCACGAGATTAAATGGATTGAATTGACATTAATATTGAAAATACGGTATCGGGTTCGGACTAATGGGTATCGGGTTACTAAGTGTGGAAAGATATATATGGCTTCCTTTGTACTTTTCGCCTTTCCTTCCCTTGGCATCAAGAGGTTACAGGTGTGTGTTTTGTGTGTGTGCTGGAACAAAAATCCGTCAGTAGAAATATCAACATTAGCTACAAAATCGAGTTGAAATCCTTGTTTCTACCTCCGTTGTGTTCTTGAGGTAATAAAGGTAAAGAGTTCATTTTTTGATGGATTAATTGTGTTAGAACTGCTGAAATTATGTATATTGGCTATGGAGCCTGTAGGAACTAGTTGTTTAATAAATTTATGAGTTATTATAGCTGGAAAATCATATTTTTGGGGTGAAATTGTCCCTGGTTAGCCATGAAAACGAACAGGGAAAGACATGCTCGCCCAGGATCGCAGCCGCGATGAGCCTTGTGGCGGTGCGTCGCCGAGCACGACTGAGATCCTTGAACGCGGGTCGGGATGGTCAACGCGACCACGATGGCCTGAGCACGACCCCAATCCCTAGCGCGGTCGCGGTGGGTCGTATGCAGGTTGCGGTAAGCATAATTGGGCCAAAAATTTGTTTTAGGCTTTGAGGCCCATTTGTGGTTACTTTTGGGACTGATTTAATTACGGGGTCAGTGTATGAGTCTAATATGAGTATCATTTGGGTTTAAATATATCATCTGGGATTCGTGTATATAAAGGGACGAGCAGACAGCAAGTCGGGCCTAAACAATGATCAGAGGGTTCATTGGTTGTGACAGATTATCGAATAGACAGGTGAGTACTCGAGTTCTTTTGAAATGCACGCTTCTTTTAAGATTTTTATATATGTAGGTATTGTTATATATTGTCTATCAAACAGAGACATGAGTCTCAGGTATGATTCTATTCTTGTTATCATATGTGTTCCATGTGCATGAGATGAGATCCATTTCAGAATATCCACGATGAGTTACATACGGACTGTCATTTGCGATGGTTGATCTTTCAGGTTGACAGTCCCTAACCAATCATTTGAGCGTATATCTACGGCAAAGTTTATAGCCAGGTCGCTCCTGTGCTTAGCGATTTGCTAACCACTTTTACGTGTGGTCTGTTAGCTACGGGAAGAGTGTCCCCACGATGATTGAGTCCTATAGATTTCTGGATCTCATGCTCCTTCGCGATCATATCTGATGTGTGTGTGTGTGTTTACCAGGGTTTGAGATAGAGATGTGCTTCGTGTATTAAGTGATATGTGTTTGTATTATGTGTTTATCCTGTAAGGTCTAACCCTCGCGTACTCACGAGCTTTCTAGTTTACGTTTTCAAGTCTAACATTTCCCAGGTAGTCAGAAAGTGATCAGCAGCCGTCGCCGCAGAAGTAGGGATCCGTGATGCTTCGGAGATTATCGTATTAGCTGTTATAGGATGATGACGTTAGTACTACTTGTTGATAGCATCTCTTGGGATTTTGTAATATATGTAGTTACTCAACATCTGTATCAGTAGTCAGTTATTGTATGTCAGCTTAACTTGAGTTTGATTATCTGTATTAAACTGGAGATTCCGCCGTGAAAATGTTTGTATTAAATGGAATATATGTGATATTGTCACTTATGATATTATTATGACGTGGCTTTTATGTGAATTGAGAGGGTGTTGAAATTAAAATAGTGTTTTAAAAAAATCTTATTTAAAATAAGAATAAATGATTGATAAAATTTATAAATGAATGTACATATTTTACATGTTTATAATTTCAAAAACAACATTAATAGCATCATATAATTAATATATGAAGATAAGAAGGATAAATTAATTAAATATGTAGATAGACTGGAAAATATTTTATAAAACAAAAATTATTATAAAAAATTAATATTTTAGTCAAAACGAATGAATGTAGAAATAACTAAATATATATTTAAAATTAATAGGTATAAAACATATTAATATATAGGTATATTACATATATAAATTATAAATATACTATTTTGATAATAAGTAAAATATTACTTATTAATTAAACACTTATAATATACAGATAAGAGTAAATTACAAATGGTCTCTGTGGTTTGTTTAAAATTATGGAAACAGTCCCTTAACTTTCAAAGTTGAATTAACAGTCGCTCAAATCATTGTTTGTTTTCATAAATGGTCCCTCAATTCTTAAGTTTTTTTTTAAATGACCAAAATACCCTTTCACTTTTAGTCCCTTGTACTATATGTTAATTCAATATTTCATGCAATTCATTTAACAATCAAACAATTATATGAACAAAAACAATCAACAACATTATATTGAATGATTATAGAGAGAAAATATTACATTGGAGGTTCTCGGCTTTCTTGCAAAGCAATCCTTCTTTCTCTCTAATCAGATCCGTATTTTTGTAAGTGATCACCTAACTCTCTCTTTCTCTCTCTCTCTCTCTCTCTCTCTCTCTCTCTCTCTCTATATATATATATATATATATATATATATATATATATATATATATATATATACACACACACACACAATTTACAACTATTGTGTATTTACAATAAAGCCTCTGAACTATTACAAAATATTGTTTTCAACTCTATTTATAATTGTACCCAACAATCTCCCCCTTAGAGATGAAAACAATTTTAAATTAAAGTCCTGTTCAGGGTGATCCTTTTCTTGAATCTTCTTCTTTTCTTTGATCTCTTCTGAGACTTCAAATCTCTTTCTCTCTTCTCATCAATCTGTAAATCTTCAGATAAAATCTTCTTTATTTGTCTCTCTCTGATCTTCACATCTCTTCTTCTCTAATCTTCTCTTTTCTTGATAGCACACTTCCCCTTAAATCATGAACAACTTTTCTCTATTTCTCCCTTCTTCAATTGTTCCTTATATGTATTTGCAATTGTCTTCAGTTGACTTCAATCTACTCAACCGTTGTCGCTGAACTCTAGCTTTTCTCCCCCTCATGATGATCATAAGAATTATGAACATCATGTAACATCTTCAAAGACATAAATGCAATGAATTTACAGTAGATGAAATACAACAACAAATACAACTCAGAAATATTACAAATAGATTTTCTTTCCCTTAAAACTGATATCCTCTCCCCCTATACTAAACAAATCTATCTCACTCCCCCTTGAATTGATACTTGATAGTTCATTATTTCTTGCAATTCAATCACATCTAACAACAATTATCTGAACAATAATAATCAACACATAGTATTGAATGATTGAATAGATGAGAAAACATTACAGTGATATTTCTTGAACTTTATTGTTCAATACTCCTCTAATCCTTCTACTTGTATGTGTGTATGTGTGATTGTATCTCTAAAACCGTGAATCAACAGTGCACATACCATTCCTATTTATACTTAACGAGTTGGTTTAACCCGCGCGTTGCAGCGGGATCATAACCAAACAATATATATTTTTCATTTTAAATATAGTTTTACCCGCGCGTTGCAGCGGGATCATAAATTATATTTTTATAAATATATTACTTAAAAATAATAAAATAACATTTTTCGTTTACCTGCCGGCCTGTTAGATAGTAGATAATAATTAAAATTTTGTCATTTTAAAATAGTCTGGGACGAAATACAATTTTATGTTAAAATGTAGATAAAAGAAAAGTGATCATAACGATATATTTGAATTTTTATAAAATACAACACATCAAACGTTTCAATAGAACAACAAAACAATTATATATTACATATAAAATATAATATTTAGGCAGCTGCATCTTTCCCTGCCTAATGAAAATCGTTCCGACGACGATAAATTTTATATCAGAATGTAAACAAAAATAATACAATCGTAATGATATACTCAAATTTTAATAGAATACAACATATCAAAAGTTATCACAGAAAAATAGAAATGATATATAATATGTATATAAAGTAATAAAATAGGTCAGCTGCTTACCTGCCTGTTTGAGCTGCATGACAGCTTGCCTAACTGGTCCTGACGATAATAAATTTTATATCGAAATGTAGACAAAAATAATGCGATCGTAATGATATATTCAAATTTTAATAAAATACAATATATCAAAAGTTATCACAGAAAAACAGAAATGTTGTATAATATATATAAAGTAATAAAATAAGTCAGCTGCTTACCTGCCTGCTTCAGCTGCCTGGCAGCTTGGTTTACTGTTCAATGAACAGTAACATGAAGTTTAAAAATAGTAGTATTGTTAATACACAAGTATTAAGTATTTACACAAACAACCCCTAAACTATTTCTTATTTACAATTAGATCCCTGAACTTACAAACAGTATAATTGTTTCATCTCTATTTTATACCTAACAATCTCCCCCTTAGAGATGAAAACAATTATTACAAGTAAAATTAATTTCACCTCTACAGAATATTGTACCTAACAATCTCCCCCTTAGAGATGAAATCAATTTTCCACTTAAAGTTCTCTGTTCAGGTTCATTCTTTTCTTGAATCTACTTCTTTTCTTCGATCTCTGAATCTTTTGATAAAAACGTTGTGATTCCTATTTATCAATCAACAATTAATTGCAAACAATAAAGAACAAGATCAAGAACACTAACCGAATGATTGTATTAATCACAAATGATTACAGAGATGAAATGGATATGAACGGTTACTGTAGCCCTAGATTCCTTCTGAAATTCCATGCAAAAAATGATTTACAAAATGTCAATTCTACTTTAATTACAAAGTCAAAGTTCCTATTTGTATTCTATTTACAACTTTGAGCTAATTATATTTTGTACCCTAGACTTTTATTTCGTCAACATAATAGGTTCCAACATTCTCCCCTTTGATGAAATAAGCAAAGTCGTCATCTTGTCAGTCCCAACTCCATCTCAAAATTCCTAACACTTTTTCTGTTGGAAAGCCTCCACTTGATCTTTGAAATAAATTCTATCATTAGTCTCTTATCATAAGCACTGAGGGCTCCTCTTTTCGTTTTCCTCTTTTGATCAGCAGCTAATTTTTCTTTCAGCCCACTCGTTACCTTCTGGAGGGTCCCATCACAGAACTTGTTTAATTCAATACTCCTCATAGCTCTCAGCTTTTGATTTTTATCTCTGTACATTATATATAGACGCGTCACCATTATTACTTGATTTCCCTATTCGGTGGAGTTACATTTATCTTTCGCATGCCTCTTTCAACACCGATTTGAAGATCTTGAACTGACATGAGAACAAGCTTAATATGCATGAAATGAAACAAGGTCTTCAGAGCAAATCTGTAGTATTCATTCTATTTGTTTCTACACAGTTCATCAAACAAGTCTTTAATGTCAACCAAGTTCATCCAAAACATATCGGCTTCAGTAAATGTGTACGTATTTCCATCGGATCTTGTAACCGTGAAAGTAGGATAAAATATCTTAACAAACCTATCATTTTCTATCTTTATTAGGTCAACAATTGGAAACTCGCTTCTGACCTTTTCTGCACTTTGAGCCTTATTCTGAAGAAACTTGCATAATTCGCTGGATTCGGTCTATTCGGCTCCAAAACTCTAAGTAACTTCAAAAAAGTACACGGAGCTTGCTTTTGGTAAAATATCTTCTTCTCAAGGTAATCTTCAAGATATGGCAATTTATTCCTTTTCCTTGTATATTCAGCAGATTTCTTAGATGTAAGCTCCAAACCCTTTTTCTTTTTCTTTCTTACTTCTTCTTCATTCAAAATACACATTATGTCATTGAATTCTTTTTGGACAATTCTTTGAGCTTTGAACCTCAGTTGATGTTGTCTTTGCGATTCATCCGCTAAGACATATTCATTAAAGAATCTCTCCATAATCTCAAACTCATTAACTTCTTTAACGACTGGAGGAATAAAGCTCTCTACAGAGAATGGTTCCATCTCTTCTTCTTTTACTTGTACCGTAACCTCAGGCTTTTCAACTGTCGGTATAGGTATATCATCTTTAAGAATTTCTTGTACTAAAACCTCTTATTCTTCTATTCGTTCAGCTCGAACTGCAACATCTGTCAACTCAATGACATCATCATCATCTGACTCTTCAATCTCCACTACTTATTCTACAACATCCTCAATCATTGGAATTTGCTCTTGCTCCTGAACATCATCATCAGAATCTTCATATTCATCAAAATTATAAAACTCTGACTGAATGCTCAATGGAACAGGAACATCTTCATAAAGAATCAATTCATGTCCTTCTTGAACATCAGCAGGTTTTTTGAGCTTCCTGCTCCACCTCTCTCTTGAGCCTCAGTCTGTTTCTCTAGATAAGTAATCATTAATAGACCAGGTGTTGGCTCATCAAGCTTCCTCCTCTTCTTCCCCTCATGAGTAGCATCATCGGAGTCATCATCATGCTCGTCATGTTTTCTTTTTGGCGCTCAAGCTTGAGCCTTGCACGTTTGCTCTACAGCTGATACACGTTCAGATAAGTTTCCCAATGTCGTTATCACTGTACTCTCCAACCCTATCATTCTTTCTCTCATTTCATCAAATTGTTCAAAAACAAAGTCTCGTAGCTCTTCTATAGCTTGATTTGGATCTGGTTGCTTCACAGTCTCTTTTGCCGCAGATTTTCCCTTCAAAAACTTATGGATATTCATCATCTGAGCCATAACTTTAGATAATTGAGCTGTAACATGACTATTTACCCCGGCAACAGCAGCATTCAATGATTGAGACAAAGTTGATTCGTAAACGAAAGGGGAGAGAGTAACTACTGGGTCACTTAGACTTGCAGTTGACACGACAGTGGAACTTGTAAAAAGAACCTCTGCGTGGCCAGCGCTCAGAGATGGCACAGATGCGGCTCTGACTGGACTTCCAACCTCTTCAAGTGATGGAGAAACAAATGCTTCTGTTACTGAGGTTGTTCCGGCAGTGACACTTAGTTCGACTACACTTACTTCAACAGATGAAGTAGATGCAAGTGTCCTAGTGTGCATCGGTTCTAGACTCTGTGCAAGAAAAGAAGTTTTAGACTCGGGCGGATGTGAACTGGTTTCAATATCCATCAAATCCAAAGGATTATCGGATAGCAGTTGAGCTTCATCCCGGTGAACAAATGAAACAGTCTCCCGTTGAGAGGAGACTGAGTGTCCGGTGGGGTGTGCAATCGTCAGTGGGATACTGACTTCTTCAATGCTAACTCCCTGTTGGGAGCTAACAGCATATGTGGCTCTTTCTCGGCTTTCTGGGCTTGGTACATCCCTCACACTCTGCCGTGCTATTTCTACTATATCAATTAAAGCAGCACCTCCCTCATCATGATCATGTGCTCCTTCATCATCGTCATCATCATCCTCTCCTTCTACAGCTCCCTCATTAATGTTTGATAACCTTCGTTCAGAATCAGAGCTACTAGCATCTCCCTTACCACCCCTCACACTAACTTCTGCTCCCTCGAACACTCTTTTGCTTCCATGAACTTCAGTCCCATGTTGAAGTTCCTCCTCTCCTACAAGGCTACAACTCCTTGGTTAAGAGAACCCGGTTCTTGGGTCTCTATAGGAGCGTGATCTATTTTGTGTAGCCTTACATTCTCACTCTCTTGATCCGCATATTTCAACAACGCTTCTGGAGTAGGCATGATATTAGCATTTGGAGAATCTGGTACCTTGTGTAAGCTAATCATTACATAGTCAGGACATCTTTGAGAACTTGATCATTTTGGTATATTTTCATTGGCCCTGAGAATGCCTCTGATAAGGATTTGAATGAAACGTTGAAGAGGTACAAATTTCCTTGATCTTTTTGTCATCTTTGCTAGCACGACTTCTTTAAGGTCCTCCCAGATGCACTGTGCATAGTCATAATGCTTGTTGAAAGCTATGCCATGAAAGATTCTGAGACAGTGTATTATACATCTGTCTATTCCCGTGTGCTTCGATGTCATACACCGGTTGATGATACCAAAGAGAGTGTACCATTTACCATTCAGTCCATTTCGATGGAACTTTGAACTCTTAGGTAGTGGCTTTGAATATCCCAAACAGATTAAATCATGCACCAACTCCTCATCTGATACAAAATCCTTAAAGTCGGCTAATTCAGGGAAATTCACTGTATCTATTCTACGAGGCAGGAATAGATTGTGTCTCAGTCTGACTAAGGTGATTTTGGTTTTAAACTGATCGATGGTAACCTTGAAATGATGGTTACCATCAGCTGATACAAACTTCACGGTATGCCAGAATTGTTGAAGATACACCTGAGCAATGGAGGGTTTATATTGAAGAAGATATACCAAAGGATGACCTTTGAGAATATCTACAATGATCGGATGGCTTACTTTGATGGCTTTGGTGTCAAGGAGATGGTTATTATCTCTAAATGGTAAGCAATATTTAGATTTGACTAGTTGGTAAAAGTTAGATCCCTGCAGTTGGTCAAATAGGTCGTCAATTCTTGGAAGGGGGTAGCGGTTCTTTACCGTTAATTTATTTAGCTCTCGGTAGTCGATGCACATTCTGAAGGATCCGTCTTTCTTTTTCACAAATAAGACCGGAGCTCCCCAAGGTGAGAAACTTGGTCGAATGAATCCCTTATTTTCAATTCTTGTAGTTGATTGGATAGCTCTTGCATTTCAGAAGGAGCGCGTCTGCATGGGGCTCTTGCGACCTGTGCAGCTCCCGGCACCATGTCGATTTGAAACTCCACTTGCCTAGCTGGCGGAAGCCCAGGCAAATATTCCGGAAAGACCTTCAAATAGTTACAAACCACTGGAATATCCTCGAGTTGTTTCTCCTTCGACTCTTTTTCTGCAATCTGTACTAATACTGCATGGCAACCTTTTCTAAGGCACTTTAATGTCCTTAGGCCGGATATGACATTCAGCTGACGGTTCTTTCTTTCCCCTTGGCCTGTTAGGACCTTCTTCTTGTGGAGTGGTATCCGTACCACTTTCTTACCGCACAAAATCTCGGCATGATTGTGTGACAACCAATCCATACCAACTACCACATCAAAGCTTCCGAGTTCTATAGGCATCAAGTCTATCTTAAAGAGATGATCTGCCAGCTTCAGTGTGCATTCCTTAATAATATTATTTGCCTTTATTATTTTGCCGTCGGCTAGCTCTATAGTATAAGAGTTGTCTAAGGGAAAAGGAGTGGCACTCAATTGCTTACTGAACTTAGTAGATATAAAGCTCCTATCAGCCCTAGTATCAAAGAGTACGTAAGCGTAAATGTTATTTAAAAGAAACGTACCTGATACCACATGGGGATCCTGACGAGCGTCACCTGCTCCCAAAACAAAAGCTCTCCCCTGAGATCCTCCACCATTTTTCAACTTTAGGCACTCACTCTTGAAGTGCCCGACAGCTCCACACTCATAGCAGCTCCTCTGGTTGCCGCCGTTGTTACCCGGGGTACCAAATCTACAGTCCTTGGTCGAATGACCAAGACGCTTGCACTTTCCACAAGGGGTTGGGCAGGGACCTTTGTTGTGATGGTAGGTGCATTGGGTGCAGAAAGGCTTTGTACCTGTGTAGCCTTTCCTTGTCTCGACTCCAGCTACGTAAGCCTTGATGGTTTCAGGCTTCTTAGATTCTGGGCCCGAATTCTTCCCAGACATTTTCTCTTCTCCCCTGCTTTGGCCTCGTTTCTCCGGGACACTTGGTCCATAAGGTTGTTGGCCATTCTGGTGGCTTCCTAAATGGTGGTTGGGTTGGAGGCAGTGACATTGCCTTGGATTTGAGGGGCGAGTCCCCAGATGTAGCGCTCAATCTTATTGTACTCAGGGGTCACCATCTGTGGGCACAGGATGCTCAACTCGTGGAATCGGTTAGTATACCCTGTAATGTCCGTCCCCTTCATTGCTAGATTCCAGAACTCCGATTCCATTTTCTGGAGTTCGTTTCTCGGACAGTACTTCTCCGTCATCATTTGCTTCAACACGGACTAGGCGAGTTGATAGGCTTCATCGATCCCTACAGACTAGACGTAGGAATTCCACCATGTCAGTGCGCTATCCTGTAGAGTGTGGGTGGCGAACTTCACCTTGTCTCCTTCAATACATCCGCTAACACGGAAAACAAACTCCAATTTCTCAAACATCGTACCAATCCGACGGCTCCCTCAATCCCATTAAAGTATCAGGGCTTGCAACTCAAGAATCCTTTGATTCCACACCCTTTCTGGGTTGAATCAGATCCTCCCGTGGTGCGACTAGCACCTCCGTCGCCGTTTGCGGTGCTGTTTCTGTTGGTTTCATAGGTGGCTATAGCTGCTGCCACTCGTTGTGCGACCAGTTGTTCGATATCAGTGGTGTTTGATAACATTCGTTCAGAATCAGAGCTACTAGCATCTCCCTCACCACCCCTCACACTAACTTCTGCTCCCTCGGACACTCTTTGGCTTCCATGAACTACAGTCACATGTTGAAGTTCCTCCTCTCCTACAAGGCTACAACTCCTTGGTTAAGAGAACCCGGTTCTTGGGTCTCTATAGGAGCGTGATCTATTTTTTGTAGCCTTACATTCTCACTCTCTTGATCTGCATATTTCAACAACGCTTCTGGAATAGGCATGATATTAGCATTTGGAGAATCTGGTACCTCGTGTAAGCTCATCATTACATAGTCAGGACATCTTTGAGAACTTGATCGTTTTGGTATATTTTCATTGGCCCTGAGAATGCCTCTGATAAGGATTTGAATGAAACGTTGAAGAGGTACAAATTTCCTTGATCTTTTTGTCATCTTTGCCAGTACGACTTCTTTAAGGTCCTCCCAGATGCACTTTGCATAGTCATAATGCTTGTTGAAAGCTATGCCATGAAAGATTCTGAGACAGTGTGTTATACATCTGTCTATTCCCGTGTGCTTCGATGTCATACACCGGTTGATGCTACCAAAGAGAGTGTACCATTCACCATTCAGTCCATTTCGATGGAACTTTGAACTCTCAGGTAGTGGCTTTGAATATCCCAAACAGATTAAATCATGCACCAACTCCTCATCTGATACAAAATCCTTAAAGTCGGCTAATTCTGGGAAATTCACTATATCTATTCTACGAGGCAGGAATAGATTGTGTCTCAGTCTGACTAAGGTGATTTTGGTTTTAAACTGATTGATGGTAACCTTGAAATGATGGTTACCATCACCTGAGACAAACTTCACGGTATGCTAGAATTGTTGAAGATACACCTGAGGAATGGAGGGTTTATATTGAAGAAGATATCCCAAAGGATGACCTTTGCGAATATCTACAATGATCGGATGGCTTACTTTGATGGCTTTGGTGTCAAGGCGATTATTATTATCTCTTAATGGTAAGCAGTATTTAGGTTTGACTAGTTAGTCATCTGGAATGAGGGTAGATGGTGAAGGTCGAGTGACTGATGCGGATCGAACTGGTTTGGACACGAGGGTGTGGTTTGATGAAGAATGGAAATTTGAGGAGTTTGAGGGTTGGGATTGAGCTTGTGAAGCCATTTGAAACCTGTGAAATGTAATAAGTATGTTAGATTCAACAAATAAACAAATGAAATCCTGCAAATAGAAAAATAAAACATTCTGCTAGAAATTATAAAAATATGTGCTTTTCTGTTTAAAGCATCGGGATTCCAGACAATAATATGAAAATATTATTGAGAGGATTCTGAAGTCAATCTTTCAGAGACCAATGTTAGAAAAACACAGATTTAAACAATTTCTTGAAATATGTGACATTTTTCTTAAAAATTAAAATTACCCAACACTTAGACATTTTTTCAAAAAATTTGAGTATAAAACTCGATTCATAAGAAAAACTCCTCGGATATTGAATGACTAAACTCGAACAAAAAAGAATGTTTCTTGAATGTGCCTAAGAACCAACTCGATTAAGTTTTAAGTTTTCTCGAAAGACTTACAACTCAACTCGAATGAACTTTCTCGAATGAAGGACTTATCGAGAGTTGTTTTTGAAAAATTTCTAAGTCCTAGACTCTACTCAACTCGATCATCAAACGGGATTTCTCAAACTAAAGATACACTCAACTCGGGCGATATAATAATGAACTCGAATGCACTACATATATTATAAGTCCTGAACCTAATGCAACTCGTGTAAAGTTTGAAAGAACTCGATTAAGAAAAGAGCCCAACTCGAATAACACTTGAATGGACTCAAATGACTTTTGTTATAAAGTTGTGTTGGAAAATTATTCAAGTTCTGACATGCAAGCCAACTCGAATGGTATTACATTTTCTCGGAGCAACAATCAACCAACTCGAATAAAACAAGCATTTTCTCGAGTGGTGTTGCACTCAACTCGCATTATACTAAATGCATTCTCGATTACTACTTGATTCGAGAAAATGAATTTCAAAATATTTTCAAGTCCCCACACACTGAATTTCAAAAATTTGAATCACAGGGACTGTTTCACTTATTAAAAACATGAATCCCACTCGAAAATTGATTTCAGATAAGTTTTGTTTACTAAACTTTGTTCAGAAACAACTTCTTTGTTAAAAATCCAATTTTCAGTGATATACGAACTCGAAAGGTTTTTCACCAAAAATTTCAAATTGTTGTTTGTGTGTTTGAAATTGAACCTTGAAAATTGAGATTTAAGTTCAACATGATAATCCGCAAACAAACACACAGTTAATTTCATACTAATACCGCAAAAAAATTAAAACCCATGAATACGCAAACATATATACGAACATATACAAATTTTGACATCTACACACTGACACTGATAAAAGAACATATAAAATGACATGTAAAACAAGAAACTATGAAAAATACTTACAATTAGGTACCGAAAATGATGAAAAAGGTTGAATTCTTTTGAGCTTTTGAGATTTCTTCGTGAGGAAGAAAGAGTTTTTGAGAGAGACGGTGAACAGTGTCCGAAATTTTGAAAAAAATGATTTGAATATTGAATTTCAACTTTATAGTTGAAATTTCAAATTTCAAATGAAAAAAAAATATATCAGGCCCACTTGGTCTCATTTATATTTTTAATTCATGCCTATTTCACCAATATGAAAAACAATTTTAAGACCCAACTAAAAGCAAAAAAAAATTTATAACACCAAAAAAAATTTAACTACATTAAAAAACAAAAACAATAAAAAAATTTAACTACAAACACAAAATTGAAAAATAAAAGTCACAAACACAAAAAAATATATATCTAAATAAAATTTAAAAACAAAAACATAATGCTCCCCCTTGATGTTTGCAATTGAGCTTCCCCTCATATGTATATATTATTTTGAATGTCTGCTCCCCTACAAAAACTCAGATAAAATTTATCAGATTTTCTCAAAATCAGATAAAATCATTTTCTGCTTCTCACACCTCGTTCCCCCGGTTGGCAACAAAACGTGACGTCGCGGAAGCATAACCATAACCATAACGAACGACCACTATATGGACATTTTCAAAAATACATCGATAAAACTTTAAAATATAGATTTGTTTTATATAACCTGATATGATGAAGAGTAGTTTGCACGGTACAGAGATTTAAATACATAATTAAAGTAATCAAAATAATGCAACTAAATCTCCGGTGGTTTGAAAATGCATGCGACTCCTTAAGTGCGGAAGCTTGAAAATACTTCCGATGCGATGAACTTGCCTTAATTCCGTGAAAATACACGCTAAAATACGTCAACAAAATTGTTGGTGAACTCATAGGTTTAAACGTAAATCTGACTTGTATGGACAAGAACAGTTGAGTTTGAATTTATAAAATCATAAATTCCATGTTATGTATTACATATAAACCATCATGCAACCGAAGCGTAATTAAATGAGTTTGCCCTGTGCAGTATTCCCATACGTAATACCGTGTGTTGAATATATATGCACCCGCTGTTAGCCGAGCTGAACTAACCAGAATGGGGGACATGAATCCCGATAGATCTACCCACAATATATTCGCGCTTACAAATAAATGCAATTAACGTTTCATGATTTGAGGGCTGATGGAACCACATGTGTAATACATAATAGAAATGAAGTTGTTCCGTGTCCATATGAAAAACGTAGCATGTATTTCAACCCTAAAACATAACAGTGTGAAGATAGGGGCTATCAGGACTCACCGTGAGTGCGATGGCAAATACGAACGTAAAATGCAAATTTGCGTTGTTTGATGGGTGATGAAACCGGATGTGTTTAATCGAGTCCTAAATGATAATAGGGACTTAATAACTCTCATATATGATAATATTTATATTTATAGATTTTTATGTCTTAAATCACACAACATTACAAGTTTATAAATAAAACCCACTTAAAACGTCAAGTTTATATATATAATTTTCCAGCTTTTTCGAAGGTTTTTCGGCCTACTTTGAGGCTGTTTTTGGCCAAGCTCCAAAACGTTTTAGGCTTTGGTTTTCTTGGATATTAAACTACTATATACAAAGAGTTTTTAAAGCCAAGAACGGCCATTTTTCGAGATGTTTAGGTTGGGGAAAAAGCTTGTTGAAAACCCTATGTTGGCCATTTTTGAGCTGTCAAACTTTCGGGTTCCCAAATAATATCTGGGGTTTCTAAACTCCATATTAAATTATGAAAACTTCCAGATTTTTAGTTAGGACATAGATCTAACTTTTGAGACAAGAATCAACTCATTTTGTTAAGTTATGAATTAGTTATGAATTTTCAAAGTTGATGCAACATTTCTGCCGAAATTCCACATTTCATAAACTTGAAATAACTTGTGATTCTTGTTGTTTATGCAAAAACTACTTGTATAAAAGGTTAAAAAACACATTTATATAACTTGTTTTCATAATATTTACTCTTGCATGATGTGTTTTTATATTTATAAACACATTTGAAGAAAACAACTTAAAAACAAAACTAGTGATTTATAAACTTGAGTTTTTATGAAACTTGTTATTGTTGGTGATTATATATGTTATGCAAGACTTATATAAACATTAATATGAGATGTTATGAGTTAGTATTTACTTACTTTGATGAAATATAAGAATGAAAATGAGTAGAGGGATGGATCTTCAAGGATTTCACCAAGAACACTTGAAATAAACTTGAAAGAACAAAAGTTGCAAACTTTTGGCTTTGGTTGACACCTTGGCCGATTTTTTTGAGTGAAATGAGAGTGTTTTCTTGTGTTTTGGAGGTGTGAAAATGAATGGACGTGAGCTCCATATTTATAGAGAAAATTTGGTCTTTCAAAGTGGAGGTTGAGTAAGGATTTGGATGAAATGAAAGGGTATGATGAATGAGGATTTGATGGTGATAGTGTAAGGTTGTTTTAATAAAATAAAAAAAAAGTCAAACTCTATAAAAGGACTACCTATGGGCAGATTTTTGAAAATATTATCTTGTATTTTCATTGTTTTTTTTGTCTAACTAGTTAGAATACATTCTTGTATTTCCCTTTTAGGTAATTCATAACTAACGTTTGAATGTTTTAGTCTTGCATAATTAATTTTAAGTAAGTGGATAATGCCATGATTAGTGTCACTATCATAATTTTAATTATGGACTTAGTTGAATGAATCATTCGTTCGTAAAGGATTTCCCCATTCCATCGCACCGATGATTTGGGATGCTAATGAGTGGAATAGGAACATTGTTATCACTTGGATTAATTGCTAATGCCAGTGATAGGTTATAATTGGATATTAATACTGATGAGTCAGAAATTAGCAACCTGGTTTAATGTCGGATGTTACACTGCTCCCCTGCACATGACAATCCAGATCTGTTAAATTTCGAAAAATTTAAACTTTAAAATTCATGAATTTAACATCAAATGAAGATCAAATAAAAAATTGTAAATTTAAAATTATAATTTGTAACTACTGAATTTTTAAATCTAATGATTTAACAGCAACCCAACTTGTAATACCAAAAAATTTAAACCATTTTGCATGCTAATTCTTTGGTAAACAGTCAGCTATTGATATTAGTAGGAACAAAATATATTCTATAATACCATTGTATACATGATCCTTAATAAAATGATATCCGAATATCGATGTGTTTGTTTTTTGAGTGTTGCACTGGATTAGATGCTATAGCAATGCGCTCTAGAGGTAAATAGATCGGAATCTTCTGTGGTGGGTAACCCGTAACTCTCTTAGTGAGCCTTCATCCACAACACATGAGAACAACATAATGATACGCAACATATTCTACTTCGTTTGTAGACAGTGAAACACGGTGTTGTTTTCTTGGATGAACCGCAGCGGGTTTATCACTAAGAATTGAACTGCACCTGAGGTACTTTTTCTGCCATTTTATCACCTACGTGATCAGCACAGAAAAAGCAGTTAATTGAATAAAGATTCCAGGGATACCACAAACCAAGGTGTGTTCCCTCAGATATCTTAGTACCTTTTGGCAGCAGCTAAATGTGATTATTTAGGATTTGCTGATATCTAGCACAAACAAGTGTAGGCAAACATAATATCAGGTCTACGGCAGTTAGATACATAAGGACCCAATATTCCTCGATAATGAAGTTACATCTACAGGTTCCCGAAAATGTCCTCATCGAGTTGGCATTTGGAATCCGAGCCATGGAGGTTTTCATAGGAGTACATGACCATGGGAATTCTTAAACATTTCATGTTTAATTGGGACTGATGTGATAAATTTCCATCAGCATTGTATAGCTTGTAAACCTAAGAAAAATTTATTTCTCCCACATCTCATTTCAAATTTCTGGGACATGAAGAGCGAATTTCTGCCAAAAATTCAGGATTGTAGACACAAATATTAATCATCTACAGATATTATTGAGTATAATATCTGGCCCTGACGTTTTAAAACAGGGTAATATCCACTGCCCTTTGTTAACCACATTTCAACAAGTTTGTGTGAAAGTGCATATACCAAGCACGAGGTCTTGTTTAGGCCCAACAGGGATTAGCTAAAAAAATATACATGATCAGGCTCGAAGAATCAGTAAACCCTCGGGCTGATATATAGTACACTTCATCTGTTAGTTCCCCGTTTTAAGAATGCAGTTTTTACATCCATTTGGTAAACTGTAAAGTTTTTATGAGCAGCAATGCCAGAGAACATCCTAATTGCTTCTATGCTTGTCACGAAGTAAAGTTTCACATAATCGATCCCGTCTTGTTGATTGTATCCTTTTGGCGATGAGGCGAGCCTTGTTACGAATGAGGACACCATTTCATCCTTCTTATTCTTGAAAATACTTCGGTGTCTAAGGATTGATCTATTTTTGGTGTCGCTCTACCAATCTCCAGACCTTCAACCTTTCGAGCTGATTTAGTTCTTCTTGCATTGGCCACATCCAATCAGCATCCAGAAAGCACTTCCTTAACATTCTTTGGCTCAATTTTGCTCAGGAGAAGTTTGAAATAAACACTCGTTATGGTTGCTCTCTGGTTTGGACTGATGCAGAAGGTCACCTATCATTATTTTCATTTGGGTGATTTCTTGTCCACTTAAAGGTATGTGGATACGGTTGAATTTGGTCTTGATTTGGGTTTAAGTCTAAGTAGGGAATTCGGGGGGTTAGCTTCTGATGTAGATGATATATTATCTGAGATAGGGGTTTCTGAGTTTTCGGATAGTAAGGGGGTTTCAAAAGATACTGAGGTTGAATGGGTTATACACTATCCGTAGGTAATTGCACATCAATCGTTGAAGCTTCTCCAGTGTCTTCTGAAATGGGTTGATGAGAATAGTCCGAGACTGTGACTGGATCTTCAGTAATCCTGTTAGGCACCAAATTTGTAACATTAGTTTTTGGGGCTTTTGAAGTAGTCTCATAAAATTCTGAATTTATTGAAATCAGAATAGTGCACTCTGTAGTTTGGGAGCTTCATAGAAGTCGCTTTTAAAGTTGAAGTCGGGTCTGACCTAGGTATGTGAAGACCATGACTCGAACCACAGTTTACATTACACAGAAATTTGAACACGTTAACGTGAATTGATGAGTGGAATGCGGCGCGTGTTTAAACTCAAGGGTACGGGGAGACAGTGGAGCAGAAAAGCACATGAAATAGCAAAATAGACGCTTGGCCTGAGTCACGGAGGGCAGTGAAACAAAGCTTATGCCTTGCTCAGCTTAAATTTGACTAAATTTTCCCAAATTGTCTTTGTTATTAATATGAAGCACATGCATCCAAAGACATGGAAAAATTTAACATTAGGTACCCGTTTGTTTATTAATTCGTACGGAGTCTTTTCGAATCTTTTGTTGATTATTGATTTGTTCTGCGTGAAACAAGTTGTTGCTACAGCTTCAGCCCAAAGGAATAACCGAAGATTGGAATATGCCAGCATCGTTCTTGTAGATTCCACTAGTGTCCGATTTCGTCATTCAACAACACCATTCTGTTCTGGAGTACGAGCGGTTGAAAATTGTTGTGTTATTCTCACAATTTTCAGAAACGATTCGAGAGATTAGTTCTTAAATTCTGTCCCGTTATCTGATCTGATGGTCTGAACTGAAAGCTGCAACTTTATTTGAATTCTTCGGATGAAGTCTATTATTATCTCGGTAGCATCATTTGGACGCAGGAAGAAAACCCACGATATCTGGAGGTCATCGCTATGACCAACAATTTCATTGTTTATAGCTTATGATACTCTCATTGTGTCCACACAGATCGCAGCAAAGTCGGGCATGTATACCCCTAGGCTCGAAATCAGGTTGAGCGTTGGTTCTGTTTTGGACTTGTGTGAAGCTTTAGTCATCTTACCTTTTTCACAAGCGGCGCTCCTTTTGAAATTTGAGAGTTGGTAACCCTTTAACTAACCCTCCTTTTGCAAGGTTGGTTAATACCCTAAAACTCAGATGTGAAAGACGAAGATGCCATAGCCAAGAAGTTTTAGATTTTGCTTTTGACATTAAGCAGACATCCTTCATCAAATTGATTGAGGCTAGGTTAATTGAGTACAGATTGGTTTTCCTGTTCCCTGCAAGGATTTCTTTTCCTTCTCCAGATCTTATGTTGCACCAATTTGCTTTGAAGTTGACCTCTAATCCTTTGTCGTAGAGTTGTCCAATGCTGAACAAGTTGTGACCAAGACCGTCAACGTAGAAGACTTTCTGAATTGTAATCTTATCGTACGCAAGACTCCCATAACCTTTGATCGGAAAGAATTGATCATTCCCGAATCGGACCGTCCCACGGAACTTTTCTACAAAGTTAGTGAGTGTTTCTCTCTATCCGGTCATGTGCTTTGAGCATCCGGAGTCAAGGTACCACACATGATTTACCTATAAAACAAAATTAAAGATGAGGTACCCACTTATAGTTGGGTACTTTTGACTTTGGTAAATCATGCGGTTGGATATGCTTTTTCTCATCAGATATGTCTTTTATTTTAGGTACCCACTTTTTAACAGTTCTTTTTTGTATCCATTTTTGTACAGTTCGATGTGGAACTGTTTTTGAAAGTTGTTGCTTTGGAACCTTTTTCTGTTTAAAAGATGGATCCTTTTTCTTTGGTAGCCTTACAAGCTTATCTGATTTAGCATGCATTGATTTACAAGAAACAGAATTTAAAGCAATTAAAGCAGTCCGAGAGTATTTAGTACAAGATTTATCAATAAATTTATTGTTACAGGCAGATTTTTCAAATTGTCTATTTCTATTTGTAACAAAAGTTTCCTTCACTCTCCACTCTTGTTTTATACTCTTGTTTTTCTTTTCTTTCTGCTTCTTTCTCCATTCTTGCTTCCGAGAACCTTTCACAATATGATCTGACATACAAGAAATGCGAGAATTAGTGATTTTAGAAACTTGGTTCTTCTGTAAAGGTCTCTTACCTTTTGAATTTTGGACATTGAGTGCAATAGAGTCCTTTGTGGAAGATGATTCACCTTTTTCATAAGTAGGAGTCACAAAAGTAACTTTTATTTTCCCCTTTTTCAGTTGTAAACTTTGTGATTTTTCTAATGATTCCTTTGAATCTATAGATATCCTTTGCAGAATTCTAACAGGTTCTTTAAGGTCATCAGTTTGTTTGTTGTGTAAAGGTTTTACAAACTCATCTATTTTAACAAACATTTCTTCTAATGAGTTAAAATCAGAGTTCATATATAGATCAAAGTCCTTTTCAGAATTAATAGAATCAAGTGGAATTGAAGAGGTTTGATCTGATATTGATTTGTTCTCAGACTGTTTTTGTAACTTTTGTTCCAGAGTTTTAATTTCAGCCTTAAGAGTTTGATTTTCTGTCTCAAAATTTTTGATTTTTAATTCAATATCAGAGTTTATCTTTTCAAGAATTGAAACTGGTAAATATAACTTTTGAGATTGGGTAGCAGTTTCAGATAAATCCTTTTTAGAATATGTTTGAATATACTCCTCTTTAATGCAAGTATTTTTATCTTATTCATTTATTCTTTGTAATCAACAGAATTTTGTATTTTATCAGATCTTTGTCTTTTTTGAATCTTCACTTGATTCTATCTCATCTGATGCTTTCATAAATGTCATTTGTAATCCTAAATTCATATATCTTGACATCAGATAAAGTAGGTGAATTTGAAATAGCTTTTGTCAAATATTTAGGATTATTCCAACCAATACCATATTTAGAATTATAAAATTCGGTATCTTTTGGTTGATTTAAATAGATTGTTTGATCTGTTTGACCACTTTTGATAAACTCATCTTCCAATGTTTTTATTTTCTCATAAAGTTTTGTTCTTTCTTAAAAAATGGCATGATATTTTAATGAATAACTTGAAGCCTCTAATTCTGCCAAATTCAGTTTTTCTTTTAAGTCAGATATATTGTTATTTAGTTCTTGGATTTTACATTGAAGATCATTTGTTTTATCTTGCAAATCTGATACTACTCGTAGTGCTAATGCTTTATCCTTGGAAAAATCCAATACTAACGCATGTTCTTGATTTAGCTTGTTTTCCAAGGAATGAGCATTTTTCTTTTCGGCTTTTAAGGATTTTTCAAATTTCTTTAGCATGAAAGCCATTTGTGTTAGTTTTTCTTCAAGCAAACAGGAATCATCATTCTCAGATTCAGAGTTAGAATGTACCTCCGGTGTTTTCGAACTCTCTGATTTGTCTGAATCTGATTCATCACTCTCTTTATCTTTGCTGCAGCTAGCATCTCCTGTTGCCATCATTGCAATTTCTTCAGTCGATTCCTCATCAGACTCTTCTTTTTCCTCATTCTCTTCATCCGTCAACCCAACCCATACTGCATCTTCTGCAACCATTGCTGACTCACTCAGTTCTGATTCATTGAAAACTTCTGATTTCAAGCAGATATGTGCATCTTCATCCAAGATGTCTTCATCCTCTGATAGTTGTAGCCAATGATCATCCTCAGCCATTAAAGCTTTGCCAGCTTCTTTTTATTTAGCTAGAAGTTCCTTTCTTGTGTAGTATTCAGAGTTTTTGACTACATGCATTCTGCATTCTCAGGCATAGTGTCCTGGCTTGCCACAGTTGTAGCATTTTTGTTCTGTATTTTTCTTTGCTGACTTTTCAGACTTGTCATATTTATCGACTTTCTTTCCACTGCTTTCACCAGATGTTTCATATTTATCCTTCTTATCAAACTTTCTTGAGCCAGTCTTGTATCTCATTTTGTTATTGGTGGGCTTTCGGTAGAACTTCTTCTGAAATGCCTTAGTGAGTAAGGCCATTTGCTTCTTCGTTTCTTCTATTTCAGAATCTGTTGATGAATCTGATGAGTCTGATTCAGAAGAACTGCTGCTTATGACTACCCGTTTTTCCTTCTTCAGCTTATACTTGTATTTCTTATCTGCCAATAAAGCTAAAGGGTTTTTCTACTTTCTTCTTTCCAGACATTTTCCTTAAAACAACCTCTTGATAGTTGTTAAGGTTCTCAAAGACCATATGGAAATCCATGTCCTCAATGTCTTTTGTCTGTTGAATGATCATTGCATGCTTTTCCCATTCTGGGTTTAGTACGTTCAGAAATTTCACGTTGATGTCTAGGTTGGACTTAGTAACACCGTTCCTTTTCATCTCACTCACTAAGCTGACAAACCTTAGGTACGTGTTCTCTAGCAATTCCCCCTCTCTTGCTCTAAAATTCTCAAATGGCATTAGGCTGTTCCTTGCTCTGTTGGTAGCTGTCCTGTCTGATCCCCTCATCAGCTTACACACCTCATCCCAGATGGATTTTGTTGTCTTTGTGTTTGTTAAACAGGTGTAGATGTCATTGGGGATGGATATCAGTAACAACTTTCTTGCTATTTTGTCCCCCAATTTTCTCCATTTTTGTGCCTCTGTCAGGTTAGTTACCTCAACAGTTTTTTTCCGGTATTGCAGGATTTTCGTTGGGTAAAACAATAATTGTTTCCAAGAACACAGCTGGTCCGTCAGTTAAGGATTTTAAAATTTCTTCTGAGAGGTCGTGGAAACTGATAAATTCCAGAAATCTTTCCCTCCATTGTACGTATTCTCCCCGGTAGAGAAATGGAGGTTTTGTCTCCGACCCCATTGCAAATGCGTCTTTAAACATGATGATTGACTGATAGGAATCTTCTAAGATTGAATGATATTTTGATTGAAATTGGAAAATTTGATCAACTTATGCAAATTGATCAAACTTGAAAGTGAATGTATTGAAACTCGAATTAAGAAGATGACAAGCTCGAATAATGAAGTTATCAACTCGATGAATGAAGTGATCAACTCGATCAATGAATATGCAAAACTCGAACAATGATATACTCAACTAGAATCTATAGAATACTTAACTGTTAGGAGATCAATACAACTCGAATTGGTTTTTGTTCAACTCGAATCAAGCATTTGTCAACTCGATCAAAACTATGGTCAACTCGATCAAAGCTATAGTCAACTCGGATAAACAAGTAGTAAACTCAAATCAATTTTTTGAAAATTTAAACTTGTTTTCTACAACTCGATTGAAGGTTGTCTCCAACTCGAATGTAGTATGTGTCAAGTCGACTGGAATTGCAAGTAAACTCAAATGAACCTCAGGTCAACTCGAGTGAATATCAAGTCAACTCGAATGACATTCAAGTCAACTCGACTATTTCTTAAATCAACTCGATTGAAGCTTAAGTTCAACTCGATTGAAACTTAAGTTCAACTCGATTGAAACTTAAGCTCAACTCGAATGGATCTTATATTCAACTCGATTGACAAGTTCTGTCAACTCGATTGACACTTGAACACAGTTATAATCGAAATTGAGTTTTTCAATAATTTCAAGTTTGAATTTCAATTAATTTTGTAAAAATGCCTTAATTGAATCCAAATTGGTATCGAAGGCTAGGTTTTTGATTTCAAACATGTGACGTCCTCAAATTTTGATAGTATAATTGAAATCACCAGGATCAACTCACAACGCAATGAATAACATGATAATTAAAATTGAATACTTAATTTAGATTTAAGCAGTTCCACACTAAAGCAATGAAAGTACATGTCTACAGTAATTAAGTCTAACTATTACAACATCATAATTGTTTTAAAGTCATGAAATTCCCAGCCCCAAAGCTATATCCATGTACCAAAGTAGCTTCTAAGACATCGAGATGTGAAATGAATTGCTTAAGTGGAAGGTCCAGCTACACCTTTGCCTTTGCGTGAAAATATTACGAGTCAACAGTAAGCCAATTTGCTTAGTGAGATTACAGATTAAACATTAAACAAATATTTCTTTACAAGCATTGTGTAACTATGGGCAGTGTAAGCCCCATTGTATGTGTGTACAGGCAGTGTAAGCCTCGTAGTATATGAAAACCATGCAATGCAAGCATGGGGTTGGCAGTTCAAATGCTGATCGGGAATGTGTCGAACCTGACCAGGATAACAAGTGGGATGCTCAGTCCCCGACAGTGGCCTGCTGTCAGCCCCAGTCCAGGTCGCATCAGATTGTGAAGTAATGATCATGCAGTGCAAGCATGATGTAAATAGATGCACTTTCAAACAAACGCTGGCTACATGTGTGTTACATGTCAAGTACGAGTGTGCATCATAACAACAAATTAATCATGAGTGCCAATTGATGTATATGAACAATGTGAACATGCCATTGAATTGTAAACGTGTGAATGCAAAGACAATAAATGTTAAAATGATAATCTATTACTCACAGTGATTGGTACAATGTGATTTGTCTCTGAATCAATGTGTGTTTGGATAACACCACAATGATCTGCCACGTAAGTGTAATAGTGATTTAACTTCAGTATTTGATTAATCTTAAATTCTGCAAATTAAATGAAATTTCCAATTGAATTCGGACGACATCCGAATTCGGATGGTCCGAAATCCGGATGGTCCGAATTGGGTGTTAGTCCGAAATGGGGTAGGTCCGAATTAGGCAAGGTCCGAATTAGGCTGGGGTCCGAATTAGGTCACTGATCCGAAATGGAATGGGTCCGAAATCACTGTTGGACCGAATTGGGTGGAGGTCTGAAATTACCATTGGTCCGAAGTCCCTGTAGGTCCGAACTCGGATGCTGATCCGAACCGAATTCATACTTGGTAAAATTTTCAATATTTTCCAGAATTCACTTTTTGACTATTTTTACATGTTTTTGTATCTAAGATTGCAAAAATGAACTTAAATGTATTCACTTAACTTGTAACATAACATTAACATACCAAATCAACCCATTTGTGTTCATTGTTCATCAATTCTCGATGAACACACACACTAAAACACACACTTAATTCAAAATCACACTTAGATTTCGAATCTGATTCTGAAATTTGGTACACTACATTATCAATATTCGATTTAAACTTTCCAATAATAGTATCCAACATGCATTAACATTTGCATCACTAATCTTATCAATCGGTTCCCATAAAAACCAAACCAAAACCATCAAAAATTGCAAGTTTTGAGTGAATCTTACCTCAAATCGTTTGTTGCAGTTGTTATAGTTCCTAATTTGCAACTTAATTCCAACTTTTGCACTTCAAATTTGATGATTTCTTTTGTTCCTTGGATTGAAGCCGAGAGAGAGAGAGAGAGAGAGAGTGTGTGTGTGTGTGTGTGTGTACGGTTAGAGAGAGAGTGGGTTTTGAAAAATGAAGGATTTCCCTTCTTTTAATTCTATTTTGACTCATTTGCATTATACACCCCTCAACTTCATATTTTCCTAATTAACTGATATTATGATCAAAAGTAGCTTAAATTGATATAATCATTCACTAATACAAATATTGAGTCCTTCAAATTAAAAATTACAAATAATTGAAAAGTAGGAATGTTACAGCATGGGCTCCACCACGCCTATACTTCGTCCACGAAGTCATTCTGCGCTAAACAGACTTGGGTACTTAGTCTTCATGTCTTCTTCTGATTCCCAAGTGTGCTTAGCTCCCTTATGATGCTTCCACTTGACCAGCACCATCTTGATCTCTTTGTTCCGTAGCTTTTTGACTTTTGTTCCAAGATGCACTCCGGTTCATTAACGAACCTTAGACGTTCGTCAACCTTAATTTCTAAATGATCAGTCCATGGTTCTTTTTCAGGAACCAGACTCTTTCTTAAATAACCAACATGGAAGACCGGGTGAACACCTGACAATTCCTCCGGCAAGTCCAAATGATAGGACTGATTCGCAACTCTTTCAAGTATCCGGAAGGGTCCTATAAACCGAGGAGATAGCTTTCCTCGCTTAACATATCTGGTAACACCTTTCATTGGGGACACCTTTTAGTAAACCCAATCATCCTTTTGAAATTCTATAACTTTGTGACGGCGATCGTGATAATTCTTTTGTCGATCTTGCGTCGTTTTCATGTACTGTCTAATGAGTTGGATCTTCTTGTTGGTCTCTTGTAGCAAGGCTGGACTAGCTATTGGAGTTTCTCCTATTTCCCTCCAACAAGTTGGAGTCCTACATTTTCTTCCATACAGGAACTCGAATGGTGTCATTTTGATTGTGGAATGATAACTGTTGTTGTAGGAGAATTCAACCAGTGGGAGGTGATCGTCCCAGTTACCACCCAAATCCATGACACAGGCTCTGAGCATGTCTTCCAGAGTTAAGATTGTTCTTTCACTTTGCCCATCAGATTGGGGTCTATACGCAGTACTCATTGCGATACGAGTACCAAGACTGTTTTGTAGAGCAGCCCAGAAGTTGGAAGTGAATCTACTATCTCGGTCAGAGACAATAGACTTAGGCACACCATGCCTAATGACGATTTCGTTCATGTAGATCTGGGCAAGCCGGTCCAGTGAATATGTTTCTCGGATGGGAATGAAGTGAGCGGATTTTGTCAACCGGTCAACAATGACCCAAATGGCATCATGTTAACGACGAGTTTTGCGCAGCTTTGTTATAAAATCCATAGTAATATGGTCCCACTTCCATTCCGGGATAGGAAGAGGTTGCATACTACCATAGGGTTGCTGGTGTTCTGCTTTGACTAATCTGCAGGTTCTGCAATTCTCCACAAATTGACCAACATCTCTTTTCAACCCTGGCCACCAGAAATCCGCTTTCAGGTTGTTGTACATTTTTGTGCTACCAGGATGAATTAAGAATTTGGATTGGTGAGCTTCTTCAAGAATTACATCTCGCATGTTCCCGAATTTAGGAACCCAAACTCTGCCATACACACCTTTGAGTCCGGTTCCATCCTATTGCATTAATGGTAACTGGATTCTGACATTTTCATTCTTTACATTCTCCTCCTTCAAAGCCTGCAATTGAGCAGCTCTTACATCATCAATAATAGTGGACGTCAGGATTGTAGAAGTCAAGGCAATAGCAGTATGCCTTGCAGTATGCTTTTCTGCTTAGAGCGTCAGCCACCACGTTGGCCTTCCCTGGATGATAGAGAATTTCACAGTCATAGTCTTTGATCAGCTCCATTGACCTTCTTTGCCTCATATTCAAGTCCTTCTGACTGAATATATACTTCAAACTTTTGTGATCGGTGTAGAGCTGACACTTTGTTCCGTACAAATAGTGCCTCCTAAGTTTGGGTGCGAAAGTCACAACAGTTAGCTCTAGGTCATGAGTAGAGTAATCTTTCTCGTGCGGTTTGAGCTCTCTGGAAGCGTATGCTATGACATTTCCTCTTTGCATTAATACGGCTCCCAAACCCATGCCTGATGCATCTTTATAGACAAAAAAGTCCTCGTTCCCTTCAGGCAGGGCTAATATTGGTGCTTCACTTAACAACTTCTTCAAATTAACAAAAGCCGCTTGCTGTTCTTCTTTCCAAAAGAAGGTCGTGTTCTTGCGAGTCAGCTTAGTGAGAGGAACGGCGATTTTAGAGAAGTCTTTGATGAATCGGCGGTAATAACCAGCCAATCCCAGAAAGCTATGAATTTCTGAGGCATTGTGAGGTGATTCCCAGTTCTGGATAGCCTCGATCTTTGCAGGATCAACAGCAATCCCAGCACCAGATATCACGTGCCCCAAGAATTAGATCTGAATTGTATGTTTAGAAGGTACAAGTTAACAAAGAGTTTATAGTTGAGTACAAGGATCAATGAATTGTTTCGAATGTTGAGACGTACCTGCCTGAACCAGAATTCACATTTCGAGAATTTGGCATAAAGTCGCTCTTTGCGCAGCAACTCCAGCAATTCTCTCAGATGTGCAGCATGATCCTCTTTGGTCTTTGAATATATGAGAATGTCATCGATGAACACGATGACAGATTTGTCGAGCATTCGCCGGCAGACTCTGTTCATGAGATCCATGAAAGCAGTCGGCGCACTTGTGAGACCGAATGGCATTACTAGAAACTCGTAGTGTCCGTAACGAGTTCTGAATGTCGTCTTTGGAATGTCATATGGGTGTACTTTGAGCTGATGATAACCCGAACGAAGATCAATCTTCGAGAAGTAGCTTGCGCCTTGTAACTGGTCGAAGAGATCATCAGTCCCGGGCAACGGGTATTTGTTCTTGATTGTGACTTTATTGAGTTCTCGGTTTTCGATTCACATACGTGATGTGCCATCCTTCTTTATAACAAACAACACAGGAGCGCCCCATGGAGAAGAACTTGGGCATACGAAACCCTTATCGAGCAACTCCTGTAATTGCTTCATCATTTCCTGCATTTCAGCAGGGGCTAAACGATAAGGAGCCTTTGCTATTGGAGCAGCTCCAGGAATGAGGTCAATGTGGAATTCCACTTGACGATCAGGTTGCAATCCCGAGATATCTTCTGGAAAGACATCTGGAAACTCGGAAACAACAGGAACGGTGGAAGGTGATTGAATTTCAGCCTTAGCATCGACAGCGTAGGCTAAATATGCAGGACAACCCTTGGCAACATGCTTTCGGGCTTTTGCAATTGAAATAAGGCATAAGTCGCCTTTGTGTATGTCACCATAAATGCATATGTCTCGGCCCTCAGGAGTGGTGATCTTAATCATTCTCTTCTTGCATACAATCTGGGCCTCATTGTGAAGCAACCAGTCCATACCTACTATAACATCAAACTCCCCGAACTCCATAGGCATCAGATCTATATTGAATACTGTATCTTCCGCTAATAACGTGCAATTTCTATACACTTTGTCTGCTTTAACTAACATGTTGCTAGCAGTCTCTATGTCAAGTACAAATTGCAGTTTTGAAGTAGGCATATTGAATTGACGAGCAAATGATGTGGAGACAAACGAACGGTTGGCTCCGGAATCAAACAATATACGTGCAGGAATGGAATTAACAAAGAACGTACCAGTGACCACCTCCGGGTCATCCTTTGCTTCTTCAGCTGTGATTTGGAATGCTCTTGTTGGAGCCCTTTGAGATTGATCCCTGCGAGCAGTGGAAGCTGCAGAAGATCTTGTCGTTGATTGCTGAACACTTTGATCTCGTGGGGGTTTCGGGCAGTCCCTTGCAAAATGGCCAAGCCTGTGACAGTTGTAGCATGCATCGTCTTTTCGAGGACAATGCTCCCAATGATGGCCTTTCTACCCACAGCAGAAGCAGTACATATCCTGAGTCTTGCACTCCCCAGAGTGCGCCTTCCTACATCGCCTGCAGTCCCTCATTTCAGAACTGGCCGAAAAGGCCTTTCCCTTCTTGGGCGATGAAGATGGCTGATTGGATTGAGGAGAGAATCGGAAAGATCCAGAATCCCGCTGCCTTTTTGGAGGCGACGGTTGAGTCGGTGCTACGGCGGTTGAACCGATGACATATCCAGATAACAGAACAATTTGCTCCACATTTCGAGCAGCCTCCAATAAACCGGCAAACGTTGTATACCGAACCCCACTCATGGTTCGGCGAATCTCATAGTCTAGAATGGCCTCAAACCGGGATATCGTTCTCTCTTCCGTGTCGACTTGATGGGGTGCGAACAGGCTTAAACGGGTGAACTCAACGGCATATTATGTAACCGTCTTCGTTCCTTGATCCAAGTTCAGAACTTTCGCCTCTAGACGGCGCTTCTCATCGGTAGGAAAGTATTGCTGGGAGAATACTTCCTTAAACTCGTTCCAGGTCATGTGACACTACCTCCATTGTTAACACATGTGTCATTGCATCCCACCACATAACTGCATCTCTTGTAAACATTGCAGTTGCAAAGCGGACCATATCATTTTCAGCACAGTCGCTGATTCTGAAAGTTCATTCGGTGGTGGTGATCCATTCCATTCGTTCACGGCATCTCTAGTTCCATCAAAAGTAACCGTTCCGTTACTTTTGAAGTCTTTAAATCTACAACCCCTTGATTTGTTAGAAGACCCAGTGTCTCCTTGTCTTTCCTCTTGATCGTCTTGTTGTTGCTCCTTGTTCTTTAGTTTATCAGCCTTACGTTTCACTTCGGCCTCATCTCTGGCCCTTAATTGGTCGGAAAATGACTGAGCCTGCTCAGCCATTCTTTTGGATTGTAGCTCATTATTTTGTTCCATAAGAGCTTGCATCATCTGGAACATCTGTTGAGGAGTCGTATCGTCTCCTGACATGTTCTGAAATATAACAATTGTGAAGACCTCCCCTTCCGGGGCAGTCCTCAGAGTCTAGGTCCCACAATATGCAATACGATATCAACCATACTAAGATAGGGAAATTAAATTGCGGAATAATAAAATTACATGTACATACAAGATTAGGATTTACTTTACATATTTCAAAATAAAGTTATAAAAAGGTAACATCTAATCTAGTCATAACATCGTACATTACATCAAGTCTACCCAGAACCACCACATTTGTTGTCTTCCAATCAATACCAGAAAGTTTTGTTGAGTAGTGGTCTAAGAAAGCTTCAAAACTTGGATCTTGAATGACCTAAGTACTAGGTCCTGCAGGTTATTTTCCTTTGGCTTTTCCTGTAAAATATTAATGCAACATCTGTAAGCAATGCTTAGTGAGTTTATAGATTTTCAATATCAACATGCGTGTCAAGCGGGGTCATTAGTCTTAGCGTGATATGTCTTGGCTGCCGCTACAGCCCTCATGATTGAGATATAGTATCATAAGATCGGATGATGTTCAAGCCACACTCACGCTTAAATCGTGGGGATCAGCCACATACTGGGCTAGCTACCAGTAAGTCAATATGGCGGAACATCGGAGGTCATTACCAAGTTCATAAGAACTGGTGAAATAGCCGGGTCTAGAACAATAGACCATAAGGGCTAGTCAAGCTGAATCAATTCTATCAAATGTCTGATCAATAATGGAAACATATGTCTTAGAAGTCATGATAGCAATGAATCATAAAGCAAAGTCTGAAGCAATATTAAATGCAATATGAAAAGATAATCAAATAGCTATCATGATTCACTGGGCAACACCCAACCATGGTGTGCACAGGTCTCAATCCAGATAATAAATGAATGTCAATAAATCTAACAGCAGCAATATATCTCAACCGGATCTATGCATGTTCAATCTGAATATCTATAACTCACAGGTCTGGGTCTTTTGTCAAACAGATATAAATCTGCCACCTGAGTTATCTCAGGAATTTATCTCTATCAGTCTGTCTTCTTGTATAATCAAGTCTTTGACCCGCTTTTAAGTCTTTAAATCTTTGTCTCTATGTTCAGAATTTCACTGAACCTGTCCAGAACTATCATTGTCAAATCATATCAATTTCATGTCTTTTTCATAATCTTTATTTTTATCTGATTCTGATAACTGATAACTCTGTTAATCATTTGATTCATTTCTCTTTATATTTGTTAAAATATCAAAATAAGATATCCAATTTCGGATCATCTGGATTCGGACCATCCGGATTCGGACAAATCCGGATCTGGCACCCGGATTCGGACAAGTCCGAAATGGTCGTCCTAATTCGGACCAACACACATCCGAATTAAAATCATCATCCGAAGTAAAACCATCATCCGAATTAGCATCCGGACAGAAATGGAAACATCCAAATCAGATACCATCCGAACTCGGGTCATCCAAGTTCGGACCATCACTTAGCAAAACTATAATTTATTATCCGAAGTATGGGAACCGAAATGAATTTCATCCGAATTTAGGGGTCCGAAGTGGGACACCATCCGAATTCGGGTCATCCGAATTCGGATCCCACACTTGTTATTTTTTTCCAGAAAATTGTTCTTGATGTTCTTCATTATGTTCATACGGATTTTCACATAAAATTCACAAAACTTATTTATATTAACATGCAATGTTTTATTTTGTTGTATTATCATTATTTGAGTGTTTTTATATAATTTCTTTGATCAAAAACATCTTAATTTAGTCAAGATCATCCAAAATCTCATAATTTTCTCAAGAACACATTTTTCATCAAAATTCCGATTTCTTTAACGTTTTGGATGATCTAAACTAAAATCTTTGTTTCTTTAACATTTATTAACTTAATTCTATCATATTCTATCAAAATTTTATACATGCAAACATTTTTATCACATTTCCAATCCTATCTTTTCGGTTTTTCAACCAAACCGAACCAAACTAAAATTTTTAGATAAATAAGTGAATTTACCTTGAATGTTCTTGATTAATGATGATTGTAACTTCTTTTGGCTTTAATCTTCAATTGATTGCAACAAACTATGGAATTTTTTAATGAAACTTTGATGGATCCGTATGCTTAGAGAGAGATTAGAGAGAGAGAGTCTAGATTCTTAAAATGGTGTTTATAACCATTAAATTAGGTTTATATACATATTTTAGTTATGTTTGTAATTTAACCCACTAATCTTTTGTATTTTATATCTCTTTTATTTTACTCATTTTAATTATATCATAAATATAATTTAGAAATCAAATTTACTTAATTAATTTGCAACATAAATAATATAATAAAATTATATTATTATCTCAAATCACACATTACACGATCGACAAAAGTTAGGTTGTTACAGAATGGGCTCCACCACGCACAAACTTCGTCCCCGAAGTTAGCTATGTTCGAACAGACTGGGATAAGTAGCTTTCATAACATCTCTCGATTCCCAAGACTGATGCGAACCTTTGTGGTGTTTCCACTGGACAAGCACCATCTGTATCTCTTTATTTCTAAGCTTCTTAGTCTTCGAGTCCAGAATACATTCTGGCTCTTCAACCACGCGAAGCTTCTCATCAATCTGTAAGTTAACATGTGGTATCTGAATTTCTCTTTCATCAGCTAAGCTTTTTCTCAAATGACTAACATGGAATACAGGATGTATTCCAGCTAAGTCCGCTGGTAGATCAAGACGATAAGACTGATTTCCAATCTTTTCAACAATCTTGAACGGACCGATGAATCTCGGAGCTAGCTTGTTTCTTTTAATAAACCGCACCACATTCTTCATTGGAGATACTTTCAGCATCACCCAATCGTTAACTGCAAAACTGATTGATCTGTGCCGGTTATCATAGTATGACTTCTGCCTGCTTTGAGCTTCCGGAATATTTCTTCTAACAAGTTGAATCTTCTCATGAGTCAACTGTAGAAGGGCAGGTCCTGCTATTGGCGATTCACCTGTTTCACGCCAACAGGTAGGAGTTCTGCATTTTCTTCCGTACAAAGCTTCAAAAGGAGCCATCTTGATCGTAGAATGATAACTGTTATTATACGAGAATTCGACCAACGGCAAGTGGTCATCCCAATTACCACCTAGATCAAGAATACAGGCACGAAGCATATCTTCCAGAGTTAGGATAGTACGCTCAGTCTGGCCATCTGCATTTGGATGATAAGCAGTACTCATAGAAATCCGAGTACCCATCCCTTCTTGTAGTGCTTGCCAGAATCTCGAAGTGAAACGACTTTCACGATCTGATACGATAGACTTTGGCACACCGTGACGAAAAATGATTTCAGTGATGTATAGCTGTGCCAATCTATCAAGGGAATATGTTTCTTTCATCGGTATGAAGTGAGCTGATTTCGTTAATCGGTCAACGACTACCCAGATGGAGTCGTGTTGTCTCTTGGTCTTCGGCAGTTTCGTGACGAAATCCATTGTTATATGCTCCCACTTCCATTCAGGAACTGGTAGTGGTTGCATATCCCCGAAGGGTTTCTGGTGTTCTGCCTTAACCATCTGACATACTCTGCAGCTTTCAACACATTTACCGATGTCTTTCTTCATTCCTGGCCACCAGTAGTCAGCTTTCAGATCAAAGTACATCTTTGAGCTGCCAGGATGAACAGATAACTTGGACTGATGAGCTTCGGACAGAAGAGTGCTGCAAATTGAACCATAATTAGGAACCCAGATTCGGTTTCCCTTGAGACAGTGAAGTCCCAAATGATTCAGAGTTAGAAATTGTAGCTGCCCTTTAAGATTTTCAGAATCAATATTCTCTTCTTTCATTGCTTCGGCTTGAGCAACTCTGATGTCTTTTATAAAATCAGAAGAGAATATAACCGGAGTTAGGGCATAGCAGCACTTTTCAGGATACACTTTTCTACTCAACGCATCCGCGACAATATTTGCTTTGCCGGGATGATATAAGATCTCGCAATCATAATCCTTGATAAGTTCTAAGGACCGACGCTGCTTCATGTTCAGATCTTTTTGAGTGAAAAGATATTTGAGACTTTTATGATCGGTGTAAAGCTGACACCGAGTCCCATAAAGATAATGTCGCCAGATTTTCAGAGCAAAGGTAACGGCAGCCAACTCAAGATCATGAGTTGGTGCACTTTTCTCGTAGTCTTTTAATTGCCTTGAAGCGTAGGCAATAACCTTTCCTCTTTGCATGAGAACACATCCTAAGCCAGTACCAGATGCGTCGCTGTAAACAACGAAATCATCGTTGCCTTCTGGCAAGGCTAGGATCGGCGCTTGAATCAACTTTTGCTTCAGAATATCGAATGCCTCTTGCTGTTTATCGGTCCAAACGAAAGGAGTATTCTTTCGTGTTAGCATTGTAAGCGGCACAGCAATCTTTGAGAAGTCCTTTATGAATCGCCGATAATAACCGGCTAATCCAAGGAAACTTCTTATTTCAGAGGCATTGCGAGGTGTTTGCCACTTCTGAACAGCCTCGACTTTTGACGGATCAACGGATATTCCTTCGCCAGAAACGACATGGCCAAGGAATTGAATCTGTCTGAGCCAGAATTCGCACTTAGAAAACTTTGCGTAGAGTCTTTCTTTTCTTAACAACTCTAGCAATTGTCGCAGATGAACGGAATGATCAACCTCCGTTTTGGAGTAAATCAGAATATCGTCTATGAATACGATAACTGATTTATCCAACATTGGTCTGCACACACGGTTCATGAGATCCATGAACGCCGCTGGTGCATTCGTTAATCCAAACGGCATTACGAGAAATTCGTAATGACCATATCTTGTACGGAAAGCTGTCTTTGGAATATCCTCATCTCTAACTTTCAGCTGATGATACCCAGAACGGAGATCTATTTTCGAGAAATAGCTGGCTCCTTGCAGCTGATCAAACAGATCATCGATCCTGGGCAAAGGATATTTATTCTTTATGGTGACTTTGTTCAACTCGCGGTAGTCGATGCACATACGGAAAGTTCCGTCTTTCTTTTTAACAAATAGAACTGGTGCACCCCACGGAGAAGAACTCGGTCGGATAAACCCCTTTTCTAACAGCTCTTGCAGTTGCTTTGACATTTCCTGCATTTCTGCAGGTGCAAGTCTGTATGGAGCTTTTGCAATAGGAGCCGCACCAGGAACCAAGTCAATACTGAACTCGACTTGACGTTCCGGTGGCACTCCGGAAATATCGTCAGGGAATACGTCTGGGAACTCACAGACGATAGGAATATCGGACAACGATTTCTTTTCAGAGTTGGATTCAGATGAAACATAACAGATATAAGATTCGTGACCCTTAGATAAGTACTTATGCGCTTTTTCAACAGATATGAAACAATGTGCACCTTTCCGCTTCTCGCCCTTGATCTCAAGTACTCGGCCGTCTGAAGACTTGTATCTAATGACTCGCCGGTTGCAGATAATTGTAGCCTCGTTGTTCATTAGCCAATCCATGCCGATGATGACGTCAAATTCTTTTAACGGAATCGGGATGAGGTCGAGATTGAATACGATATTATCAACAAGTAGTGTGCAATTACGATAAACGGAATCTGCCATAACAAAATTGTTACTAGCTGTTTCAATGTCTAATATCACGAGGAGTTTTGATGGAGCTTTATGTAATCTTTGTGCAAAAGATGTTGATATGAAAGAACGACTCGCGCCGGAATCAAATAGTACTCGGGCAGGAATAGAGTTAAGCAAGAACATACCGGTAACTACGTCAGGTGTTTCTTTTGCTTCCTCGGCTGTTATTTGAAAAGCTCGAGTCTTTGCAGTCGGCGTAGCAGCAGAACTCTTAACTGTAGATCCTCCAGCGGATGACTGTGGCTGATAACGCGATCCGCTACGACATTGATACATGAAGTGTCCCCTTTTTCCACATTTTGCGCATCCACGTCCCTGCTGTGGACATTCTTCAGTACTGTGACCGATCATGTTGCACGCGAAGCAAGTAACATCATCTGGATTGCACAATCCCATGTGTGATCTTCTGCATCGCTTGCAGAATCGTGGTTCGTTCGTGAGGGAGTAAACTTGTGCTTTCGGCTGTGAACTTTGCTGATGGAATTGCTGAGATTGTGACTGAGACTTATTTGGCTTAAAGAATCTGCCAAACCGCTGTTTCTTTGGAGGAGACGGATTCATCGGGTTAGTAGACGGAGCATAAAGCTGATCGCCGTATTCTAAATAACCTCGCTCGATTTGTCTAGCCGCTTCTACCATTTCCAAGTAACTCTTGTATTTGATCGCGCTCATCGGATGTCGATATCTAGGATTGAGTCCTACACGGAATCTATTCATCTTTCTTTCTTCGGTAGCAACTTGGTATGAGGAATAACCGCATAATCGCGAAAACTCGTGCTCGTATTCGTCAACTGTCTTCGTTCCCTGAGTCAGTTGCATCAGTTGTACTTCCATTTTATCTTGTTGGTCGATCGGGCAATACTTCGCATTGAACATATCAAGAAACTGGTTCCACTCTAGAGTCTGAATTATTTCTTCGCCATATATGCTTCTCTGGGTTTTCCACCAGGCACGGGCAGCTCCCACAAATAGTGCAGACGCATAACTTACTTTCTTCGAATCTAAACAGTCAGAGATTCTAAAGATCTCTTCGGTATGACTAATCCAATCCATCGCCTGAATCGGATTCACTGTACCCTCAAAATTCAGGGCACCGCTCGCTTTGAAATCTTTAAACTTGCAGCCTTTTGGCTGAGCTATTTGGGTTTCTGGATTTGAATTATCAGAATCAGATTCATTAGTCTGGACTTGCTTTTCTTTTCTCTTATTTTTTTTTCTTCACGTCTTTTAGCTTCGGCCTCATCTCTGGCCTGAAACTGTTCTTGCATTATTTTGTTCTGTTGTTCTGAGTGTTGGGCTAGAAGTTGTTGCATCATTTCAAACATCTGTTGTGGGTTCATGTTGCTGGGAATATCACCTGATCCTGATCCTGACATCTTCTACTGAAAATTAAAATCAATTAACTATCAGTTTATAGACTTAGATCTATGTACCCTTTTTTCCCATCCTAATAGTCTGTACATCCTATCTCAGTTCAAACCACCTAAATGATTGATACATATGTATCGCTTCAGTTTGAGATCAAGTATACTCACGTAATACTTGATTCACTCAAACTAGTGCTCTGATACCATCCTGTGAAGACCTCCCCTTCCGGGGCAGTCCTCAGAGTCTAGGTCCCACAATATGCAATACGATATCAACCATACTAAGATAGGGAAATTAAATTGCGGAATAATAAAATTACATGGACATACAAGATTAGGATTTACTTTACATATTTCAAAATAAAGTTATAAAAAGGTAACATCTAATCTAGTCATAACATCATACATTACATCAAGTCTACCTAGAACCACCACATTTGTTGTCTTCCAATCAATACCAGAAAGTTTTGTCGAGTAGTGGTCTAAGAAAGCTTCAAAACTTGGATCTTGAATGACCTAAGTACTAGGTCCTGCAAGTGATTTTCCTTTGGCTTTTCCTGTAAAATATTAATGCAACATCTGTAAGCAATGCTTAGTGAGTTTATAGATTTTCAATATCAACATGTGTGTCAAGCGGGGTCATTAGTCTTAGCGTGATATGTCTTGGCTGCCGCTACAGCCCTCATGATTGAGATATAATATCATAAGATCGGATGATGTTCAAGCCACACTCACGCTTAAATCGTGGGGATCAGCCACATACTGGGCTAGCTACCAGTAAGTCAATATGGCGGAACATCGGAGGTCATTACCAATTCATAAGAACCGTTGAAATAGCCGGGTCTAGAACAATAGACCATAAGGGCTAGTCAAGCTGAATCAATCTATCAAATGTCTGATCAATGATGTAAGCATATGTCTTAGAAGTCATGATAGCAATGAATCATAAAGCAAATTCTGAAGCAATATTAAATGCAATATGAAAAGATAATCAAATAGCTATCATGATTCACTGGGCAACACCCAACCATGGTGTGCACAGGTCTCAATCCAGCTGATAAATGAATGTCAATAAATCTAACAGCAGCAATATATCTCAACCGGATCTATGCATGTTCAATCTGAATATCTATAACTCACAGGTCTGGGTCTTTTGTCAAACAGATATAAATCTGCCACCTGAGTTATCTCAGGATTTTATCTCTATCAGTCTGTCTTCTTGTATAATCAAGTCTTTGACCCGCTTTTAAGTCTTTAAATCTTTGTCTCTATGTTCAGAATTTCACTGAACCTGTCCACAACTATCATTGTCAAATCATATCAATTTCATGTCTTTTTCATAATCTTTATTTTTATCTGATTCTGATAACTGATAACTCTGATAATCATTTGATTCATTTCTCTTTATATTTGTTAAAATATCAAAATAGGATATCCAATTTTGGATCATCTGGATTCGGACCATCCGGATTCGGACAAATCCGGATCTGGCACCCGGATTCGGACAAGTCCGAAATGGTCGTCCTAATTCGGACCAACACACATCCGAATTAAAATCATCATCCGAAGTAAAACCATCATCCGAATTAGCATCCGGACCGAAATGGAAACATCCAAATCAGATATCATCCGAACTCGGGTCATCCGAGTTCGGACCATCACTTAGCAAAACTATAATTTATTATCCGAAGTATGGGAATCGAAATGAATTTCATCCGAATTTAGGGGTCCGAAGTGGGACACCATCCGAATTCGGGTCATCCGAATTCGGATCCCACACTTGTTATTTTTTTCCAGAAAATTGTTCTTGATGTTCTTCATTATGTTCATACGGATTTTCACATAAAATTCACAAAACTTATTTATATTAACATGCAATGTTTTATTTTGTTGTATTATCATTATTTGAGTGTTTTTATATAATTTCTGTGATCAAAAACATCTTAATTTAGTCAAGATCATCCAAAAACTCATAATTTTCTCAAGAACACATTTTTCATCAAAATTCCGATTTCTTTAACGTTTTGGATGATCTAAACTAAAATCTTTGTTTCTTTAGCATTTATTAACTTAATTCTATCATATTCTATCAAAATTTTATACATGCAAACATTTTTATCACATTTCCAATCCTATCTTTTCGGTTTTTCAACCAAACCGAACCAAACTAAAATTTTTAGATAAATAAGTGAATTTACCTTGAATGTTCTTGATTAATGATGATTGTAACTTCTTTTGGCTTTAATCTTCAATTGATTGCAACAAACTATGGAATTTTTTTAAGAAACTTTGATGGATCCGTATGCTTAGAGAGAGATTAGAGAGAGAGAGTCTAGATTCTTAAAATGGTGTTTATAACCATTAAATTAGGTTTATATACATATTTTAGTTATGTTTGTAATTTAACCCACTAATCTTTTGTATTTTATATCTCTTTTATTTTACTCATTTTAATTATATCATAAATATAATTTAGAAATCAAATTTACTTAATTAATTTGCAACATAAATAATATAATAAAATTATATTATTATCTCAAATCACACATTACACGATCGACAAAAGTTAGGTTGTTACAACAATTTATATTTAGAACATTTATTTGTAAGTCCTAGGTGTTTACAGTTACCCTTTATTTGTCACCGTGTGCATGTCAATCCTATCTTAGTTCGGATCATTTCCTAGGAGTCCATTCTAATATCATAACCTAAGTTTGAGTCCAAGTCCTCTCGGACACTTGAAACCTCAAATTTAGATAGTATAATTGAAATCACCAGGATCAACTCACAACCCAATGAATAACATGATAATTAAAATTGAATACTTAATTTAGATTTAAGCAGTTCCACACTAAAGCAATGAAAGTACATGTCTACAGTGATTAACTCTAACTATTACAACATCATAATTGTTTTAAAGTCATGAAATTCCCAGCCCCAAAGCTATATCCATGTACCAAAGTAGCTTCTAAGACACCGAGATTTGAAATGAATTGCTTAAGTGGAAGGTCCAGCTAAACCTTTTCCTTTGCCTGAAAACATTGCGAATCAACAGTAAGCTAATTTGCTTAGTGAGATAACAGATTAAACATTCAACAAATATTTCTTTACATGCATTGTGTGACTATGGGCAGTGTAAGCCCCATTGTATGTGTGTACAGGTAGTGTAAGCCTCGAAGTATATGAAAACCATGCAGAGCAAGCATGGGGTTGGCAGTTCAAATGTTGATCGGGAATGTGCCGAACCTGACCAGGATAACGATAGGAATGATCAGTCCCCGACAATGGCCTACTGTTAGCCCCAGTCCAGGTCGCATCAGATTGTGAAGTAATAATCATGCAGTGCAAGCATGATGTAAATAGATGCACTTTCAAACGAACGCTGGCTACATGTGTGTTACATGTCAAGTACGAGTGTGCATCATAACAAAAAATTAATCATGAGTGCCAATTGATGTATATGAACAATGTGAACATGCCAATGAATTGTAAACGTGTGAATGCAAAGACAATAAATGTTAGAATGATAATCTATTACTCACAGTGATTGGTACAGTGTGATTTGTCTATGAATCAATGTGTGTTCTGATAACACCACAATGATCTGTCAAGTAAGTGTAATAGTGATTTAACGTTAGTATTTGATTAATCTTAAATTCTGCAAATTAAATGAAATTTCCAATTGAATTCGGACCACATCCGAATTCGGATGGTCCGAATTGGGTGTTAGTCCGAAATGGGGTAGGTCCGAACTAGGCTGGGGTCCGAATTAGGTCACTGATCCAAAATGGAATGGGTCTGAAATCACCGTTGGACCGAATTGGGTGGAGGTCTGAAATTACTATTGGTCCGAAGTCCCTGTAGGTCCGAACTCGGATGTTGGTCCGAACCGAGTTCATATTAGTAAAATTTTCAATATTTCCCAGAATTCACTTTTTGACTAATTTTACATGTTTTTGTATCTAAGATTGCAAAAATGAACTTAAATGTATTAACTTAACTTGTAACATAACATTAACATACCAAATCAACCCATTTGTGTTCATTGTTCATCGATTCTCGATGAACACACACGCTAAAACACACACTTAATTCAAAATCACACTTAGATTTCGAATCTGATTCTGAAATTTGGTACACTACATTATCAACATTCGATTTAAACATTCCAATAATAATATCCAACATACATTAACATTTGCATCACTAATCTTATAAATCGGTTCCCATAAAAACCGAACCAAAACCATCAAAATTTGCAGGTTTTGAGTGAATCTTACCTCAAATCCTTTGTTGCAGTTGTTATAGTTCCTAATTTGCAACTTAATTCCAACTTTTGCACTTCAAATTTGATGATTTCTTGTGTTCCTTGGATTGAAGCCGAGAGAGAGAGAGAGAGAGAGAGATAGAGAGAGAGAGAGAGAGAGAGAGAGAGAGAGAGAGAGTGTGTGTGTGTGTGTGTGTGTGTGTGTGTGTGTGTGTGCGGTTAGAGAGAGAGAGTAGAGAGAGTGGGTTTTGAAAAATGAAGGATTTCCCTTCTTTTATTTCTATTTTGACTCATTTGCATTATACACCCCTCAACTTCATATTTTCCTACTTAACTGATATTATGATCAAAAGTAGCTTAAATTGATATAATCATTCACTAATACAAATATCGAGTCCTTAAAATTAGAAATTACAAATAATTGAAAAGTAGGGATGTTACAAAACACTTTTTCTGAAAGATCTTTGTTCAAAAACATATCTAAGTACTTGTTTTTCAATGGAACAGTGAAGAACACAAATATTTTCGAATTTTCTGAAAAATCTTAGTTTCTTTCTGTGTGTTTGGAAATTTAAAACAAATTTATGATCAATGTATTCGTCTACCAATCACCTTCCTTCGATCCAATATTCAAGAATAACAATCAACATGATTAAAACCCTTGTTGATTTTTCAATATTTTGAAAAAACAATATCAAGAACAGTCGGTTTTGACGATTTTCAATAAAAAAATCATCCTAAAGCTCTCATACCAATTGTGAAGATTGTATTAATCACAAACGATTACAGAGATGGAATGAATATGAACGGTTATTGTAGCCATGGATTCCTTCTAAAATTCCGTGCAAAAAATGATTTACAAAATGTCAATTCTACTTTAATTACAAAGTCAAAGACCCTATTTATATTCTATTTACAACTTTGAACTAATTACATTTTGTACCCTAGACTTTTATTTCAACAACATAATAGGTTCCAACAAACGTCTTCTTTAATGTCTCTCTTTAATCTTCACATCTTTTCTTTTCTTATCTTCTCTTTTCTTGATAGCACACTCCCCCTTGGATCATGAATAGCTTTCGATTCTCGCCCTTTATCAATTGTCTTGATAAGTTGTTGCGAATGTCTTCAGTTGTCTTCAATCTACTCAATTGTTGTCTCTGAACTCTAGCTTTTCTCCCCCTCATAACGATCATAAGAATTATGAACATCATGCAAAGTATTCAGAGACATTAATGCATTGAATATACAGTAGATGAAATACAACAACAATTACAATTTAGAAATACTACACATTGATTTTCTCCCCTTCAAAATGATATCCTCTCCCCCTATACTAAACAAATCTATCACTCCCCTTCGAAAATTTCACTCCCCCTTGAATTGATACTATAACTTTTTAGAACAAAAACAAAGCTTTTCAACTTTGGGGAAAATGAAACATATTCATTTTGTGAAATAACGAATCCAGGTCCAGATAGGATTCCTATTTGCACAATAGACATAATCTATGTGACCTACGTTCAGTGACGTAACTTTAACACTGGTAGGATTTCCAAATAGTCATCGTAAGATCCTTTAACATGAAAGAATCACTCTTATTTGTTCCAGCTTAGTCACTTTGGACTAGCAGTTTATAGTCACACAGACTGTTAGACTCGATGTGTCCTAAAAGTGTATATAATCACCTCTAGATACAATGTGCATCAAATGAAATTGGAGACCGGAGCAAATGTCTTCCTTGTTTCAATATCAATAATATCCAAAAGATATATCGATAGAAATGTGTTAAATCTCCATGATTCTTGAAACAGAAATCTTATAAGAGATAACTGAGTGGTTTTTGGGGTTAAGTGCATGCGTCACTGGGTCCATGACGTCTTTTTCAATATCAAGTCGCCTAGGGCTTGATAGATTATGTGGTTTACCCAGCAGGCACAGTGTAGGTAGGAATTTCTTTTCTTTAAATCCTTTCTCAACTCTCAGCTCTCAACATTTTTCAACTAAGCTCCCTCCGTCTCACTTTTGAGTAATAAATTCAGTCAGCTTTATAACGAAAGCATGATCTGATGCACCACCATCTCCTTTAAATAAATCCCTCTCATTTACATTTTATCTCTGCTCGACCCTGTCAGTATCTCGTGATGACTGACACTTCTCAACTAATAGACCTAAAGAACCCTCACCCACACAAACTACAGTTGGTTTTCTTCTTGGGTGGGTCTTCCGGTTCTGGTTAGACCATAAAAGCGATATTTATGCCTATCACACAAATTAGGTGCAAAATCGGAGTTAGTAGAAAGATTTTCAGCTCTGAAGCTCAAGGGATATCGGAGAGATTATATTCAGATAATATGGGAGATATCAGAATGAAATAGAAAATCTAATATATGATATGAAAAGAATCAAATTTTCTTGAAAGAATTAGCACTTGGGAGATAACGGGAGAATTCAGTATAAATTGGAAGCATTGTAACAATGAGAATCTCAGAAGAAATGAGATTATGAAAATCAAAGAGATTAGATCAATTAATCTCAATGATATATTCAGAGAATCAGACAAATATTTCTTTTTAGTTCAAAACTTCTTTTTATGTGTGTATCAAATATTTTCGTGAAAAATCACACACAGTTTTCGAAAAATGACATCATCAAAGAATAATTGAAACTCCCCCTGGAAATAAGCACACAAAGTTAGTCAACTCATATAAATTAAATCAGGAGCAAAATATTAAAAAAATAATCTCCTCTAAATCAATGCAGCTTCAGAGTTGAATTCAGGGCAGGAATTCCAGAAAGATTTATCTTTCAGACTCGGGTTCTAATCTGAAGTGATTAGAAGCCTTTGTTATGGATGCTCGGGTTTCAGTCTGAAGTAACTGAAAGCCTTTAGCTTGGGTTCTGTACTGATAAGTACAAAAGTCATTTCCAATGAACACCCGGTTCTAGTCTGATATGACTAAAAACCATTCTGGGTTCTACTCTGATGTGAGTAGAAACCTTTTGAACTGAAGAACGGGTCCTGAACTGAATTGAACAGGAGCCAATGCTGATTTGAAGAACGGGTTCTTATCTGAAATGATAAGAAACCTATAACCTGCAAAATTTAAGATGTCTTTGGTGTCCAAACTGATTTGGATCGAAACTTGTTAGCGCTCTTGGGTACCCATTCAAAACGGGTTTTGGTACCCACTTGTACTTGGGTTTAGGTACCCACTGCAGATTATAACTATTAGCTTCTCTTTCAAATTCAGAAAACAAATTTCTTTGAGTATTTAAAAATTGAATATCTGAATTACGAAAGAAACTAGAATTTGAATAATCAGACTTTTTCAAACTCTTCTTTATGAACAACTGTCCGGTTCTTCACCGGTGTAAATCTTGACCAAAAGTTGTTCAATAATTATATCTTTGTCTCTGTGTATCTTTAACAGATACTTAAGTTTAAGATCTAAAATATAATCAAATTTAGAAAATTCAGTTGGATTCTTTTCACTTTCTGTAGATAAATCAGATTGATCAACCTTAGATTTTGAACAAACTGAAGGATCTTTAACCTCTGATTCTTTTGAGGAAGGAAATTCATTAAATTGTTTAGAAAGATGAAGTATCTGATCTTCTAATCCTTTGATAATGACCAAATAAGAATTTCTGTCATTATCAAATGATTGGAAATCAGTTATAAAATATTGTTGTTTTATTAAAAAACATCTTTCTTTCATCTTCAAACAACTTAGATTTTGTTTTAAAATCTTGTTCTTTCAGTAAAAACTCATGTCTTTCCTTCTTAAGTGAATCTTAAGTTAAAGACAACTCTTTTTCAAGAGCAAAAAATTCTTCTGATTTGTTTAAAACACAATTTTGATCAGTATGATTAGTCTTGGAAAGTAATTCTTCAAGATCTTTAAATTTCTTGTAAAGATCGGATCTTTCAGGAAAAAGATATTTCATTTAAGTTGCATTCTAAAAATTTGCTCGTTTCAAATCGTCAAGTCCTTTTGATAATTCAGATATTTTCAATTTAAGAGCAGCACTCTCAGAATTTTGTTTGACTTTTAATCTTTGAATCTCTTCTTTCACTATTGATACAAAACATAAAGCAAAAGCTTTATCAGCATTTAACTGAACAAGAATGTCGTAATTGTTCTTACGAATCTTTTCAGATTCAGTAAGTTTTTCAATCAGCTCAGACTTTGAAAATTTTTCATATTCCATTATGAATTGCAGAAAAATGAACTTCCAAGATCTTTTGTGGACTTATGAAAATTTGAATGAATCTTGATTGAAGAAAAATGAATCTTGAATGATTAAATTGTTAGAAATCAGCTCTGATTTGACTTTTTGACGTTGAAATTTTAGAATTTCTGCAGAAAAATTCCCGTAACTTTTTTCTGGAGTGGAATTGGGCCTCGAAAATTTATTGAACCGGCTATGCCCATTCTAAAAATGGATATCTCGGTCTAAGCTTCGATATGGCATATGGTAGGCTGTCTAACGATGTTCCAGTCAAAAGTTATGGTCAATTTAACAAACAAAGGTCAAATAGTCAAAACTCGAATGATATGGGATGAAACTCGAATGTATAATAATCAAACTCGATTGATGTAGCTCAAAACTCGAATGAAGTAGCTTAAAACTCGATAAACTCGAATAAGCTTTTGTAGGTCCCAAAGGGTTTCCCTAGAGTATTGTTCTAAGTTGTAGAGGGGGGGTGAATACAGCTAATTAAATTTCAACACTCTTTTCTGAATGTTTGTGTATACTATTAACAAATGTTTATTACAAACAAGCTTGACTGCGGAAAGGTTCAAGCTGAGATGACAGATACAATAGTTGTTTCAACTAATCTAAGACACACTCAGACTAGATACAATGAATACACTCACTTAGATGAACTCACTGATTTTTACAAGATACAGATGGACAGGTTGAGTATGAACAGCTTAGACACACGTACTGTTATATTCCAACAGACTTGCATGCATGAAAAACACACTTTAATGCACGATCTGATTTCTCACTCTTGGATATCTCACAATCCTTAGAAGCTTCATTTTATACTTTCACTGAGAATCTCAGTGAAGCTTCTTCATTGGACAATGAGAAAGTGGGATGTCTTTCCAAAAAGACAAAACACCTTTTCTGCACACGTTGATAAAGCAGACCTGTCTTCATGTGGCAGAATCTTTGTCTTTTTCTTTTTGTCACTGTTGCATAAGGCTTTAACCAAAAGAGGAATGTCAACTTTGCATCTTTCTTCTTTTGTTAAGGCCATTTTGATATAAGAAAAGGTCTGTCACCCTTTTCAGATATCTGTTTGTCTTCATGTAACAGAACAGCGTAGGCAGGCTTTTGCATTTACTGTTTTCCACTTTGTCTTCGACTTGTAAACTGATCATGTAGCCAAAAATAATACATGAGGACTTGGAAACATATTCCATTAAGTGTTTAGCATGTTCACAAAGAACAGGTTCTGTTCACAAAGAACGGAACACTTAGAATCTGTCCAAGCTGCTCAACAGAACAGAGCAGCGTAGACAGTTTATGTCCAGCCTGTTCAGCAGACAGAACAGCTTGGACAATCTGCCTTTGTTGCAACGAATGCAACAGGGTAAACAGCTTTGTCTGATATTGCAAATCACTTTTCAGGTTTCAATAAGGCATGAACAGGCCTTAATTTATACCTTCAAGTGCATCAAACAGGTTTGATTAAAAATCTCCCCCTAAGATGTAGAGCAGGTTTGACTGAGACCTTTTTTGTGCCTAACAATCTCCCCTTATTTGCAATAATCAGTCTAAGCTGATTTTATCAATAATCACGATACATTATAACAATACATCTTCCTGAAATGAAATTACAACATTAAAGTAAAGTAAAAGATCAGTTTATATATACTGATTTTTTATTACATAAACAACATATGTTTTTACAAAAGTACAACTGATGTACTAGTGTATATTACAACTGATGTAAAAATAAAAGTTACAACTTATGTAACAAAGTACAACTAATGTACAGGAAAATTCAACAATTTGGACTGTTGATGATGGGAGCAAATAATGGCAAGCCTGTCCAACAGATGGACAGCTTCCATTCTTCACCTACTTAGATAGTAGATGGACTTCACGATAGTGGTGGTGGCAATCCTTCTTGAAACATTCTTTCAAGCTCATCCCTGGTTTCCTCCAAATCTTGTATTTCAACTCTGAGGAACATAAAATTGGGATGTTCAAGCTCCCCTCTTTCATAGAAGCCTCTGAGCTGATCCCATATGGCTGCTCTCCACTTTCCAGATTGTCTGAAGGAGTTTGCAAGTCTGAATGCTACAAGCTGTTTGAGACCAACTTTGTGTAGGTCTGATGCTCTTTGAAAGCACTTCTTCTTTGTCAGGGGATCTACAAAAAATGCCCCCAACTCAGGTTCTTCAATCAGCTTGCCTTCTTCAAATTCTACTCCTTTGGGCAGGCTGTGGTCAACTCCTTTGATCTCTACTGCATAGTCACCTTGTTCAATCAAGATCAGGAATTCCTCCAGCTCTGAATCCGTTCTGTTCCTCTTGGCCTTTCTTTTGGGGTAAGTCACTGAGACACCCTTACTTAAATCTTCTGAGATCAGGCCAAGGTCTTTCACTCTTTCCATCAGCTTTTTGACATATGCCCTGATAGTCTTAGCCGTTTCAGACTTAGACTGGCTCAGGGCAACTGCCAACTCCACCCATTCTCTGTACCCCATCTGTGCAACATCAGTGTAGTCATATGATTCCAGTTCTGGGCCTGTTTCACCCATTCTGGTTATTTGTAGCTTCCATTGTTTGCCTTTTCTTGAAATGGGCATAGCTTTGACAATAGCTTCCTTGGCAAGTCTTCTATTAGCAACATCAAAGAACTTTTTCCTTGCCAAGTTGTCAAAGTGTATCTGGGCTCTTGTAGAGGATGCTTGTTTGGACTTGGTCACAGAGACCGGAGCATCCTTTTCTTTACCACCTTCCTTTTCACCCGCTGACTCTCTAGCAGCTTCAAGCAGTTTTCTTTGCACATCCAAAGAAGGCATTTTAATTTTGTTTGCTTCTTTGTATGCAAAGGATCTGGCAGCTTTGGCTGAGGCTTCTTTCTTTCTTAGTGTTTCCAGGGCTTTGAGTTGTTCATCTCTGTACTCATAATATTTCTCCATAGGAACACCCATTTCCTTAGCCCTTGCCTTATCAAACTTTAGCTGCGCTGCTCTTTGGTGGTCAGGGTCAAAAGCTGCTTTCTTCTTTCCTTTGGCTGTTGTAGTTTGAACAGCTTCAGGAATCTCTTCCTCCACTTCTTCTTCTTCTTCCAAAATTAGATGCCTCCTTCTGCCTGGGGTGGTTCCCTCTGCAGCACCTTGGTTTAGAGGTGCCTCATCATTGGGAGATGGGATGTGCATTTCAACATCATCAGTGGTGGAACCTGCTGATGGAGTTTGCGTATGAGGTGCAGCCTCACCAGAGGGATGGTATGTTCCCTGAGGTTCATCAACTTATGATGTTGGTCCTTCAGCAGTTGTTGGGTGGACAACAACTGTATCATGAGGAGCAGAAGTTGGAGGCTGATCTACTGGATGGTCTATTCCAGCAGGTTTGGCACCTCGTGCAGACTCAGGTTGTGTAGGAGAAGTATGGAGTGGAGACTGTGTGGACTCAGTGTGGAGTGGAGTGAACTCCTGTCTTTCAATATTCTCAGCCTGTTGGAAGGCTGGAATAGTTGATGTGGTAGTCTCCTTATGTACAACTGGATACTGTTTGGAGGAACCAGAGGGCCTAGGCTGACTCAGGGTAGACTCTTGTTGGAGTGAAGCCTGCTCCAAATGTGCTGAATCTTTTCTCAAAATAGGAGAAGTAGCAGGGGTTGCTTCTTTTTCAACTGAACCCTATTGGGAGGGATCAGAGGGGCTAGATGGGTCGGTTGATTTCTTTTTGGCTAAGGTTTTGCGTCTGTATAGGTGGAGAGAGGAAGTGGAGGATGGCTATTGTGGAGAAGAGATAAGGGGATCTGTTTGGACTGGTGGGGAGACTGGTCAGAAACAAGTGGGTTGGCCTGTTCCATAGTCTCAGGTGCCACAGAGGCACCAGCCACAAAGGATTCAGGTTCAACAGATGAACCAGGGTGAGAAGCCTGCTCCCCCTCAGCCACAGAGGCTGATGGGGCAGACTTGGATTGGCTGTTTTAGCCTTCTTGCGGACAGGCTCAGCTTCAGTCGTTTCCAGGGTCCTTTTAATAAATTTGACCCTAGATCTGGATTTTCCCTTGGGAGCAGTCTCTGGATCCACCCTCACAGCAGAGGGTCCTTCCACCATTCCTAGCAACCTCCTCATTGGTTTTGACAGAGGATGTTCATTTGGGAGTACAGGGGTGTAGAAAACTCTATTCCCTATTACAAGGAATGCATCAGTACGTAGTAGAGGCTAAGAGTTATAGAGTTGCTCACCACAGATGTGCTTGAAGATGAGACTTAAAAACCTGGGATATCGAACAGCAGCTAGACGTGTTTTCTGCTACACCAGGTTCCTCAAGTTCATGAGAATCCATCTTGCCATGTTAATTGTAGTCTCATCCACAAGCTGTAGGACTATTGGAATCTCATCACGGCTGAGTTGGTCGAATGAACCAACTTTACTGCTGAAGCACATCACCACCGAGGCAAACAGAAAACTGTAGGTTGGAGACAAATCCTTCCTAAATAGTGTGGCTCCAACTTTGGGTTCTGCTACACCACAGAAGTGTAGCAGATTTCTCATCTGGTCATTTTCAGGCTGTGGCTGATCATATGTTTCAGCCACAGGGAGACAAAGAACTACCCTGATCAGACCTGTGGTAATCTCAATGGTCTGAGTCCCATTGAGTATGGTTCCCCTAATGATTTTGGTAGAAGGATCATAAGAACAGGTGTACCAAAATTCATATACCATCTCCTGGTACAGGACACCAGGAGATGCAGTCATTGCATAGTTCAATGGGTGAACCTTCAGAAACTCCACCAGGTCTTCATATCCTTTTCCCACATAATTTTTTGGGATGGTTAGGTTTGCAAGGTAGTTGGTGGGTTTCAATGTCAACATCGTGGTAACAGACGAGTGTTTGTGCACATCATTACCAACAAAAACTGGAAGAAAGGGGTTGTTCTAGTGAGCCATTTGGAAAGTAGTTGAAGTATTAGCACAGGACACTTAGTCGAAGTTAGGGTTCTATGGAAATTTTGGTAGCTGTAAGGAAGACGAAGATGAAACAGTAGATGGGTATTTATAGGATTTGAATGTGAGTGGGTATGAGAGAGAAAACTTTGGGCGGTTGATTTGAAAAGTTCTTTAACGAAAAACGGAACGGTTGTCCATGTCAGAACGGTTGTCAGACCACTCGAGCCCTTTTTAGTCACTAACACACGTTAACACACATTATCCGCAGTAATTAAGTTAAATAAAAACAAAAATTAAGTAACTTAATCTTGAAGAAAGGTAATTAAAACGGATGGTCTAAGCTGTTGGTCAAACCTGTGATGAGCAGAGTCGTCACACGCTGTTCATTCTTCAGGCTGTTCATTCAACCTGTTCAGCTATGTAAGAACAGGTTGTGTTTAATAGCTGATCAGGTTACAAGACAATGTCTTGTATGACAGATTGAGAGAGTGAGCAGGTTGGAGGCTTGATTAACAGACCAGGTTTGAGGTGAACACTGATGTTTTCAAACCTGTTATACGCTCAAGCTGTTCTAGTTTTCAGAAATTGGCTAAGTATAGAACATGCATAGCCTGTTCTGTCTAACCTGTTCTAAAGAACTTGAGCAGTGTGAGACATAAAATAACTTAGAACATAGAGGACACTTAGTCACTTTTATTTAACATGACCAGCTTGCTAACAAGATAATTAAATTTGTTTTCATCAAGAGGCTTGGTGAAAATGTCTGCAAGCTGTTCATTTGTGGAAATAAAACTTACCTCCACATTACCTTTCTGGATGTGACCCCTGATGAAGTGATGTCTGACCTCTATATGTTTTGTTCTGGAATGAAATACTTGATTGTTGGAAATAGCAATGGCACTTGTATTATCACACAGAATAGGAGTTTTCACATAGACAAGCCCATAGTCTTCAAGCTGATGCTGCATCCATAGAATCTGCCCACTGCAGCTTCCAGCAGCAATATACTCAGCTTCAGCAGTAGAAGTAGAAACTGAGTTCTGCTTCTTGCTACACCAACTTATCAACTTACCACTATGGAGTTGACATCCACCTGTTGTGCTTAATCTGTCTAACCTGCAGCCTGCATAAATCTAAATCTGAATATCCTGTTAGCTCAAGGCTTGAGTCTTTGGGGTACCAAAGACCTAAACCTGGTGTACCCTTAAGGTATCTGAAAATTCTTTTTACAGCAGCTAGATGTGATTCCTTAGGATCAGCTTGAAACCTAGCACATAAACAGGTGGCAAACATAATATCTGGTCTACTGGCTGTTAAGTATAGCAAGCTCCCAATCATGCCTCTGTAAGTTGTTACTGAAACAGCTTTGCCACTGGCATCTGCATCCAACTTTACATTGGTTGCCATTGGGGTTTTGATAGAAGAACTTTGATCAAATTTAAACTTTTTCAAAAGATCTAAAGCATACTTTCTTTGATTTATGAAAATACCATTTGAGGTTTGTTTAACCTGTAATCCTAAAAAGAAAGTAAGTTCTCCCATCATACTCATTTCATATTTTAATTTCATGAGTAGTGAAAAATTCTTGCATAACTGCTCATTAGTAGAACCAAATATTATGTCATCCACATAAATTTGAACAAACATAATATCAGACTTCACCTTCTTTATGAGCAGTGTGGTATCCACTTTACCTCTGGAATAACCATTCCTCATAAGGAAATCAGTTAGAGTGTCATACCAGACTCTAGGGGCTTGTTTTAGACCATAGAGGGCTTTGTCCAACTTATAGACAAAACCTGGATGATGTTCATTTTCAGAACCTGGAGGCTGCTTGACATAGACTTCTTCTTGCAGCTTACCATTCAAAAATGCACTCTTCACATCCATTTGAAATACCTTCATGCTCTTATGAGCAGCGTAGGCTAGAAACAAACGAATTTCCTCTAACCTGGCCACAGGAGCAAATGTTTCATCATAGTCAATGCCTTCCTCCTGTCTGTAGCCTTGAGCAACTAGTCTTGCCTTATTTCTAATGACATGACCTTGCTCATCCATCTTGCACCTGAAAACCCATTTGGTGCCAGTTATTGTTTTTCCTTTAGGAGCAGGGACCAGCTTCCATACTTTGTTTCTCTCAAACTGATTGAGTTCTTCTTGCATGGCAGTGATCCAATTGGCATCTTTAAGTGCTTCATCCACTTTCTTAGGCGCCATCAGGGACACAAAGCTAGAAAACATACAAAAGTTCCCTAAGATGTCCCATCTTGTTTGCACCCCTTTGTTGATGTCACCAATTATTTGATCATTTGGGTGACACCTGATCCACTTAGGATCTTGCTTTAATGAGGATTCTCCTGAGTTATTTATATCTTCAACAGATCTTGTTGGGCAGCTCTCAAGATTTTCAGACACACTGATATCTTGAGCATGTTCACTTGTTGAACATGACTCTCCATTGTTGAACATATCAGCAGAGGATCCAGGAAAATCAGCATTGATTGGTTCAGGACATGAGGTTGTAATTATGTCAGTGCACTTATTCACACAGGGTGTATCAACATAATCATCATCATGCCCATCATGATTAACAGGTTCCACTCTGGATGTAGTGGAAGCTTTTGAGTCCTTATCTTCACTGATGGAATGCATAAGATCATCAAAGCTGAATTCTCCTGAAACTGATTCAGGAATAGCTTTGGTGGAGGCACTCCTAGACTCTTCAAAGGTGACATTGATAGATTCATATATCACCTTTCTCTTGTTGTTGTATACTCTGTAGGCTTTGGAGATAGCAGAATATCCAACAAACACACCTTCATCAGCTTTGGGTTCAAACTTTGCCAGTTGGTCCCTTTGATTCAGAATGAAGCAGGGACATGCAAACACATGGAAGTAGCTAATGTTTGGCCTCCTCCCTTTGAGTAATTCATAGGGAGTCTTGTTGAACCTTTTCACCACCAAGGATCTATTTTGAGTGAAGTAAGCAGTGTTGACACCTTCAGCCCAGAATGATGAAGGTAAACCTGATGCACACAGCATGGTTCTAGCAGCTTCAATGAGAGTTCTGCTTCTCCTTTCAGCAACTCCATTTTGTTGTGGAGTTCTTACTGCTGAAAAGTTTTGTGAAATCCCTCTTTCTTCACAGAAGTCCTCAAGAGTACTGTTTCTGAATTCAATACCATGATCACTTCTAAGTTGCTTTACTTGAGCAGAGTTCAGCATTTCCATCTTCTTGATAAATCCAATGACTTCTCTAGCAGCCTCTCCTTTGCTCTTCAAAAAGATCACCCATGTAAACCTGGAGAACTCATCAACCATTACTAGAATGTATCTTCTTCTTCCTAGACTTGGGACACTGACTGGTCCAAACAAGTCCATGTGGATTAAGAAGAGAGGAGTATCAATAGAGAAATTGTGCTTAGATTTAAAAGATGATTTTCTCTGCTTGCCTTTCTCACAAGTTGTGTAGAGTTTATCCTTAACAAAGGTTATAGAAGGAAAACATGTTACCAACTCCTTCTTACAGAGTATGTTGATATTCTTGAAGTTCAGGTGTGATAGCCTTTTGTGCCATAACCAGTTCAGATCTGCATTGCTTCTTGAGATAAAGCAGGTTTCAGTTGTGGGATCAGCAGATTTCATATCCACAACATATACACCTTTCTTTTGTTGTGCACACATCACAACTTTGCCTTGGGGATCCAATATGTATCCCAGGTGCTCATCAAAGTTAACCTTGTAGCCAGCATCACACAGTTGACTTATGCTCACAAGATTATGTTTCAGCCCAACCACATAGGCTTCCCTTTTGAATACTGCACCACCAGCTAGAAGAGTTCCATACCCTTCTGTGGATCCATGTACATTGTCACCAAATGTGACTTTTGGCCCTTTTCAGGCCTGAGATCACTCAGCAGGTCCTTGCAACCTGTCATATGTCTAGAGCAGCCACTGTCCAAGTACCAAACCTGGGATGGTTGTTTATCCTGCAGAATGTCATGAGAAAATATTAGTTATTTTAAGGGGAACTCATCATAGGGATGAGTTCTCCTACTTCATCAACCTTTGTTGATGGACCAGTGATATCCACACTAATATTTTCTATTTGGATGGTATCAGCTTGGACACCATCCTCATTAACTATGTTACTTCCAACACTGCTTGTTTTTGCAATGATGGAACTAGCAGAGTCAACAGGCCTCATGTCCTCAGTTGCAGGTTAGTCTTTGGCCATATGTGTCTTCTTCCTACACTTATAGCATTTTCTCTTTTTAGCCTTTTTGGAAGAAGAACCTCTATAAACATATTCTGAATTATTTTTGTTGATTCTGTCAGCAGGTTTAGCAAACTTATTACTATTTTTAGATGAATCAACAGTTTAGGTGGAAGGCACAATAGCAACAGCTTTGCCTGTTTCTTATTTCCCCTTTTTGGGAGGACAGATATAAAACACAGGAAGCTTGATTGGGTTTTAACCTTCCACAGGTTTGGGAAACTTATTCCCAAATTTCTCAGGTTGAGCAATGGCTTTGCCTTTGCCCTTACTGAGATGTGATTGATGTTGCCTATCAACATGATCACTGTTTTTGGTTCTGAAAGACTTACCTTCATTTATAACCAATTTTCCACTATGATTTAAAAACTTATTTGAAACCACAGCAGATTTGCTTTCAACATGAGACTTACCCCTGTTGAAAACAGGCTGCTTACCTTTTGAAAACTTTTTCTCAAAATGATTAGCATCAAAAGGATTAACAGGTCTCTTACCATCAGCTTTGGACTCAGAGCCTGTTTTGTCAACAGGTTTAGAGTCCAGAGCTGCAGCTTGAGCTTGTTTTCCTCTCTTTTGCTTGTGTGAATCAGCAGAGCACTTAGCAAGCTGATTTGATGGAGAACATATTCCATCATCAGTGTTAGGCACAAAAAGGCCTCAGTCAAACCTGTTCTGCATCTGAGGGGGAGATTATTAATCAAACCTGTTGATGCACTTGATGGGTAAAAGTTAAGGCCTGTTTATGCCTTAATAATACCTAAAAGTGATTTGCAATATCAGTCTAAAGCTGTTCTATATGTTGCATGTGTTGCAACAAAGGCAGTTTTGCCCAAGCTGTTCAGTCTGCTGAACAGGCTGGACAAAAACTGTCTACGCTGCTCTACAGTAGTGAGCAGCTTGGGCAGTTTACAAGTGTTCTGTTTTTTGTGAACAGAACCTGTTCTTTGTGAACAGGCTAAACACTTTATGGAATGGGTTTCCACGTCCTCATGTATTGTATTTGACTACAAGATCAGTTTACAAAGTCGAAGACAAAGTGGAAATCAGAACTGCTCAGCCTGCCCAAGTTGTTCTGTTACATGAAGACAAAAGGTTATTTGAAAAAGGGTGACAGACCTTTTTCTTATATCAAAATAGGCCTTTTACAAGGAAGAAAGACGCAAAGTTGACATTCCTTATTTAGTTAAAGGCAATGCAACAGTAGACAAAGTGAAAAGACAAAAGTTCTGCATACAAGAAGACAAGTCTGCTTTTTAGAAAGTGCAGAAAAGGTTATGTTGTCTTTTCAACAAGACTTCTCCTTTTTCATTCCGTCCAATGAAGAAGTTTCTCTTAGATCCTCTGAGTGAGTATAAAAGGAAGCTTCTAAGGTCAGAAAGATTAAGCCAAAAAGCTAAGTGCTGAAGCCAAGAGTGAACGTGCAAGTGTGTTTTTCATGCATGCAAGCCTGTTTGTGTAATTCAGTTTCTTTGTGTCTAAGCTGTTCTACATAAGCTGTCCCTCTGAGTCTTGTAAACATAGTGAGTGCTTCTTAGTGAGTGTATTCATTGTAAGCTAGTTTGAGTCTGTCTTAGACTAGTGAACATACTGTTGTATCTGTCATCTCAGCTTGAACCTTTCCGCATTCAAGCTTGTTTGTAATTAACAATTTGTTGATAATACATACAAACATTGAGAAAATAGTCTGTAGTTTTTAAATTGTTGTATTCACCCCCCCTCTACAGCTTAAAGCTATATACTTTGGGAACCTCTCGGGACCTACAACTGGTATCAGAGCAGTTTAGAGTGTGTGTCATTCTAGATCTCTCATTCTCCCAAGTTTCCATGGACAACAGTGCTGCAAATTCCTCATACTATGACAATGGCTCAATGGGTAAACCTCCAAAGTTCAATCATCAGAACTTTTCTGGTTGGAAGTGCAGAATGATGCTCTACCTAGAGAATCTGGATGTACAACTACCAGAAATTGTAATGGAGGGTCCCTATGTGCCAACCTCTGTTACACCAATAACTCCTGCTGTTGAAGGAGCTGCTCCTGAGATCAGAACATTTGAGAAAGGAAAAGCTCAATGGTCTGATGAAGACAAAAGATTGGTGGCTCTTGATGCAAAGGCCAGAAACAATCTGGTCATCTCTTTACCTGATGATGTGTTCAAACAGGTTGAGAAGATGAAGACTGCCAAGGAGATGTGGGATACTTTGTGTACCGTCTATGATGGACCCACAATCACACTGGATAACAGGATTAACAATCTTGTTAGACAGTATGAACTCTTCTTTGCAAAACCAAAGGAGACTCTCACAGAAACCTACACCAGGTTTACTGCTCTTGTGAATGATCTCAAAGCTGTTGGGATCACTAAGGACAGCCTTACTCTGGTGAACAAGTTTTTGGACATCCTCCCTGAAGAATGGAATTACTTTTCAACAATTTTAAGAAATTCAGGTACAATCAGAAGTATGGATCTTGTCAACTTGTATGGATCTTTACTAAATGATGAACAGTCAAGGCAACAGAAGAGAAATGCCTTGGAGATGTCTAAAAGAGGTGCAGCCTTTGTGGCTAATGTGAGACAGCATGTGAGTCAGGTGAGTGATGTGTTCACTCAACCTGATCAACAGGATGATGATAAGGAGGAGGTGTCAGATGAGGAAGATAATGCAGATCTTGCTGAACAGGATGATGAGCAAATGATAGCTATGCTTGTCAAAAGGTTCAACAAGAAAAGGTTTGGAAGAAACATGCTGCAAGGAAGTTCAGGTGCTGGCAAAAAGAAGGCATTTGATAAATCCAAGGCTGAGTGCTTCAAATGTGGCAAAACTAGCCATATAGCTTCTGACTGTGTGTCAAAAGCTGTTGGTCAGTCATCCAAACCATACAAGACAAACAAGGATGATGGTTATAGGGTTAAGTACCTTATGGCTATGGCTAAGCTGAGGAAGTTGGAAAACTCAGTGAGTTCCAACCGCCAAAAGGGACTCATGGCAAAGACTTGTGACTGGGAGGAATCTGATTCATCATCTGATGAAGAAGACAATCAATGTCTGATGGCCAACACTGATGTCCCATCAACAAGCAGTTTCAAACAGGATCTGGCTGAAGCTGAAGCTTTCAGCAGCTTGGAGAACTGGAATCCTACAATGATGTATAAGGTACAAAATTTTATGGCTTACAGTTCTGAAGAAAAAGTTAAAATGTTTGAATATATGCTAGTTGATTTGAAAACTGCTGTTGAGAAGCATGATGCTTTATTATCTGAAATCTCTAAGCTTAAAACTGAACTTAAAACAAAATCCAGCAAACTGAACAGTTTCCATAAGTTGGAAACTGAGCTTGATGAATTAAAATACATCAACTCTATTTTACTGGAAGAAAAGAGAGAAACAGATATAAAGCATGCTAAGCTTCAAAAGATAGTTGACTCTTGGTGCCAATCTGCACAAAAAGTCAACCATTGTATAAGTCAACAGATCCCTGCACAAATTCAAGCCTATCTTGGAGGGGATCTTGACACAGCAGCTTCCATTGTTGAGATTAATAATCTGAAAGAAGATTTATCCACTCTTGGTGAGCTTCCAAACACTTTTATTCAAAAAGTGAATGGTAAACTAATCTCAACAAACAGGTTTGTCAGGCCTCAAAATACTGACAGCTTGTGTGAACCTAGCTCAAAAGCTGGTGTTGGAATATGTTCTCCATCAAACCAACCTGCTAAGTACTATGTTGATTCACACAAGCAAAAGAAAGGAAAACATGTCCAAACTGCAGCGGTGGATACTAAACCTGTTGACAAAACAGGTTCTGGGTCCAAAGCTGATGGTAAAAGGCATGATAATCCTTTTGATGCTAAACATTTTGAAAATAAGTTTTCAAAAGTTAAGCAGCCTGTTTTCAACAAGGGCAAGTCTCATGTTGAAGGCAAACCTGCTGTGGTTTCTAATAAGTTCTCTAATCATAGCAATAAACTGGGGTTAAATGAAAATAAGTCTTTCAAAGCCATAAAAAGTGATTATGCTGATAGGCAGCTTAAATCACATCTCAGTAGGGGCAAAGGTAAAGACATTGCTCAGTCTGAGAAACTTGGGAATAAGTTTCCCAAGCCTGTGGAAGTTCCAAAACCAATTAAGCTCCCTGTCTTTGACATCTGTCCTCCTAAAAAGAGGAAAGAAGAGACAGACAAAGTTGTGGCTATTGAACCCTCCACTCAAGCTGTTGATTCATCAAATAGTAATAAGTTTGCTAAACCTGCTAATAGAATCAACAAAAATAACTCAGAATGTGTTTCTGGAAGTTGTTCTTCCAAAAATTCTAAAAAGAGAAAATGTTATAAATGTCGGAAGAAGACACATCTGGCCAAGGACTGTCCTGAATCTGAGGACATGAGGCTTGTTGACTCTGATGGTTCTCTCACAGCTGTTACAAGCAGTGTTGGAAACATTTCAGTCAATGAAAGTGGTATCCAAGCTGATAGCATTCAAATTGGGAATATTAGTGTGGATATTATAAGTCCATCAACAAATGTTGATGAAGTAGGAGAACTCATCTCTGTGATGAGTTCCCCTAAAAATGACTAATATTTCTCTTATCACTCTGCAGGAAAAACAACCTTCCCAGATTTGGTACTTGGACAGTGGCTGCTCAGGGCACATGACAGGTTGTAAAGAATTGCTGAGTGATCTCAGGCCTGAAAAAGGGCCAAAAGTCACATTTGGTGACAATGTACAGTGATCCACTGAGGGATATGGAACTCTTAAAGCTGGTGCTGCAGTGTTCAAAAGAGTAGCCTATGTGGTTGGGCTAAAACATAACCTTATTAGCATAAGCCAACTGTGTGATGATGGCTACAAGGTTAACTTTGATGAGCACCTGGGTTACATATTGGATCCCCAAGGCAAAGTTGTGTTGTGTGCTCAACGAAAGAAAGGTGTGTATGTTGTGGACATGCAATCTGCTGATCCCACAACTGAGACCTGTTTTCTCACAAGAACAAATGTAGACTTAAACTGGTTATGGCACAAAAGGCTGTCACATCTGAACTTCAAGAACATCAAAAAACTCTGTAAGAAAGAGTTGGTGACAGGTTTGCCTTATATGACCTTTGTTAAAGATAAACTCTACACAGCTTGTGAGAAAGGCAAGCAGAGGAAATCATCATTTAAATCCAAACATAACTTCTCTATTGATACTCCTCTCTTCTTAATCCATATGGACTTGTTTGGACCTCTAAATGTCCCAAGTCTAGGAGGATCAAGATACACTCTAGTATTGGTTGATGAGTTCTCCAGGTACACATGGGTAATCTTTCTGAAGAGCAAAGGAGAGGCTGCTAGAGAAATTATTGGATTTGTGAAAAAGATGGAGATGCTGAACTCTGCCCAAGTGAAGCAGCTTAGAAGTGATCATGGTACTGAATTCAGAAACAGTACTCTTGAAGACTTCTGTGAAGAGAAAGGAATCACTCAAAACTTTTCAGCTGTAAGGACTCCACAACAAAATGGAGTTGCTGAAAGGAGAAACAGAACTCTCATTGAAGCTGCTAGAACCATGCTGTGTGCATCAGGTTTACTTTCATCATTCTGGGCTGAAGCTGTCAACACTGCCTGTTTCACCCAAAACAGATCCTTAGTGGTGAAAAGGTTCAACAAGACTCCTTATGAGCTGCTCAAAGGGAGGAAGCCAAATGTCAGTTACTTCCATGTGTTTGGGTGTCCCTGCTTCATTCTGAATCAGAGGGACCAACTGACAAAGTTTGAACCTAAAGCTGATGAAGGTATGTTTGTTGGCTACTCAGCTATCTCTAAAGCCTACAGAGTGTACAACAACAAAAGAAAGGTGATAGATGAATCTATCAATGTCACCTTTGAAGAGTCTAAGAATGCTTCCACCAAAGCTGTTCCTGAATTAGTTTCAGGAGAAATAAACTTTGATGATCTCATGCATTCAAACAATAAAGAGGACTCAAAAGCTTCCACTACACCCAGTGTGGAACCTGTTAATCATGATGGGCATGATGATGATTATGTCAATACATCCTGTGTGAATAAGTGTACTGACTTAATTACAACTGCATGTCCTAAACCTATCAATGCTGATTTTCCTAGTTCTTCTGCTGATATGTTCAACAGTGGTCAGACATGTTCAACAAGTGAACAGGCTCAAGACAACAGTGTGTCTGAAAATCTTGAGAGCTGTTCAACAGGACCTGCTGAAGATGTTAACAACTCAGGTGAATCATCATTGAAAAATGATCCTAAGTGGATCAGGTGTCACCCCAATGATCAAATAATTGGTGACATCAACAAAGGGGTACAAACACGGTGGGACAGCTTAGGGAACTTTTGTATGTTTTCTAGTTTTGTTTCACTGATGGAGCCAAAGAAGGTGGATGAAGCACTAAAAGATGCCAATTGGATCACTGCAATGCAAGAAGAGCTCAATCAGTTTGAGAGAAACAAGGTATGGAAGTTGGTCCCTGCTCGTAAAGGTAAAACAATAATTGCCACAAAATGGGTTTTCAGGAATAAGATGGATGAGCAAGGTCATGTCATTAGAAATAAGGCAAGACTGGTTGCTCAGGGCTACAGACAGGAGGAAGGAATTGATTATGATGAAACATTTGCTCCTGTGGCCAGGCTAAAAGCAATTCGTTTGTATCTAGCCTACGCTGCTCATAAGAGCATTAAGGTATTTCAAATGGATGTGAAGAGTGCATTTTTGAATGGGAAGCTGCAAGAAGAAGTTTATGTCAAGCAGCCTCCAGGTTTTGAAAATGAACAACATCCAGGTTTTGTCTATAAGTTGGACAAAGCTCTCTATGGTCTCAAACAAGCCCCTAGAGCCTGGTATGACACTCTTACTGAGTTCCTTATGAGCAATGGGTATTCCAGAGGTAAAGTGGATACCACACTGTTCATAAAGAAGGTGAAATCTGACATTATGCTTGTTCAAATTTATGTGGATGATATAATATTTGGTTCTACAAATGAGCAGTTATGCAAGAATTTTTCATTACTCATGAAATCCAAATATGAAATGAGTATGATGGGAGAACTTACTTTCTTTTTAGGACTACAGGTTAAACAAACCTCAACTGGAAATTTTATAAATCAAAGAAAGTACACTTTAGATCTGTTGAAAAAGTTCAAATTTGATCAAAGTTCTCCTATTAAAACCCCAATGGCAACCAATGTAAAATTGGATGCTGATGCCAGTGGCAAAGCTGTTTCAGTAACAGCTTACAGAGGCATGATTGGGAGCTTGCTTTACTTAACTGCTAGCAGACCTGATATTATGTTTGCCACCTGTTTATGTGCTAGGTTCCAAGCTGATCCAAAGGAATCACATCTAGCTGCTGTTAAAAGAATCTTCAGATACCTGAAGGGTACACCAGGTTTGGGTCTTTGGTATCCCAAAGACTCCAGCCTTGAACTAACAGGTTATTCAGATTCTGATTTTGCAGGCTGCAGACTAGACAGGAAAAGCACAACAGGTGGATGTCAACTCCTTGGTGGTAAGTTGATAAGTTGGTGCAGCAAGAAGCAGAACTCTGTGTCTACTTCTACTGCTGAAGCTGAGTACATTGCTGCTGGAAGCTGCTGTGGGCAGATTCTGTGGATGCAGCATCAGCTTGAAGATTATGGACTTGTGTATAGGAAAATTCCTATTCTGTGTGATAACACAAGTGCCATAGCCATTTCCAACAATCCAGTATTTCATTCTAGAACAAAGCATATTGAAGTCAGACATCACTTCATCAGGGATCACATTCAGAAAGGTAATGTGGAGGTAAGCTTTATTTCCACTAATGAACAGCTTGCAGACATTTTCACCAAACCTCTTGATGAAAACAGGTTTAATTACCTTGTCAGCAAGCTGGGCATGTTAAACAAGAGTGACTAAGTGTTTCTCAAAGGTCTAAGAAGTTGTGTGTTTCACACTGTTCACGTCTCTCAGAACAGCTTAGACAGAACAAGTTATACATGTTCTGTACTTAGTCATTTGTTTGAAAAATTTGAACAGCTTGAGCATACAACACACTGAACAAAAACAGTTTACTCGTCCAGCCTGCTCTGATGGTCCAATCTTCACTCTGTTCACTCCTTCACACTATCTTACAAGCCATTGTCTTGTAACTTGTTCAACTATTGAACACAATCTGCTTGTTAGATATATTATTTCGATCATAGGAGTTGTTTTGTAATAATTAATATCTTTGTATTTTGTCTTGTATTTAATTTCCATTTAATTTGTTTCTTTGTAATAGTCAAGGGGCCAAAGTTGCCAAGTTGTAAGACTTAATTAAAGGAGCCTAGAAATAGGCTCCTAGGGTTACTTTAATGTTACACGGTTGACATTTTGAAAAGAACATCCAGCCGCCACTATTCACTTTCTCTCAACATTCTTATTGTCTTTCTTCATCATTTCACATTTATTGAGCTAGTTTCTTCATGTGTGTGATAATAAAATCATCAAGGTGCTGATAATATTAACGGGAATATATATTACAATTGGTATCAGAGCTCAGAGGGGTGGATTTCAACTGCATCTTTCGGATTCTGCTGGGTTTTGTTGTTTGTTCTTCGTGTTCTTCCATTCTACCCGGTTAGATCTTCATTTCCCTCTGTTTTTCTGTGTTTCTTGTGCTATAATGGTCATATAAACACGTTATTATTCTCTACTGATTTTAAGCTCATTTAGTTCCATATCTCTGTTAAAATCATCATAAATCAAACATTTTTATAAGTTTGAAAATATGGGTTTTTAAGTTGGTTTTTTTAACTTGTTTACGCTGTTTTTAGGTTATTTTAAATCACCAAAAGTGTTTAAAATAGTTTATAAATCATTTAGAACTGTTTTTAGGATTTAAAACTGAAAAAAAATCGAATTCTGTTCAGTTCTGCCTTAGAAAATTTAAAAAACCTGCTGTATTTCGGATCCTTACTGTAGAACTTCGGACCACCTAGGCACCAATTTCGGACCATCCATCGCCCTAATTCGGACCTCACTTCGGTCCAATTCGGACCATACTTAGGTGAATTTCGGACCCCCCATAAGCCTATTTCGGACCCCACTTCGGTCCCATCCGAACTTCGGACCATCCGAAGTTCAGATCAGGCTTCCATTTTCACATTTGGGACTTGTACTTAAATTTTTCCAATTTCGGACCATACCCATCTCGGACCATCCGAATTCGGTCCCCACCTGGACATACCCTGTCCACTGTTCATCCGAATTCGTTCCACCCGAATTCGGTCCCTTAGTTCCAACCGAAATTAAGTTCATCCGAATTCGGTCCCCGCCCGCATCACTGTTCATCCGAAATAGCACCCATCCGAATTAGCATCACATCCGGACCATAAACCATCCGAAGTACTGTTGACCCGAATTCATCCATCCGAAATCAGCCCATTCGAATTCGGTTCCTCCATTCGAAATTCAGCCAATCCAAATTCGGTCCTTCCATCCGAAACACTGTTCATCCGAACCCATTCCATCCGAATTCATCTACCATCCGAATTCAGCTCTATATGCTTTAAGTCCAGCCCATCCGTGTCCAGTTTCCACCTCTAAGATCTTCATTTGTTAATCAGCACCCATCATTATAATGTCTCGCGAAGCTCTAGTACTCGGATCTGAGAACAGACCACCAGTTCTCTATCTCGATGAGTACGAACAATGGAAATCCCGTTTCCTTAAGTTCGTTGATATGCAACCGCTCGGGAATTTGATGCTTCAGTCTATATCCGAAGGACCCGTAATCTACTATCGGGAGATAGCAGCCAGACTTGAGGCTGACCCCCCTGTCCAAGCCTCAAAGGTTGAAAGAGAACCGGCAAATGACGCCGAGAGAGACCGACAGCACGCTGACAAGAGGGCAGAATATCTGATTTATCAAGCCCTCCCCACTGATATTCTGGTCGGTGTAGACAGCAAAATGTCTGCAAAAGAAATGTGGGACGAGCTAGAACTCCAAATGCTGGGGGCAGATCTCGATGATCGTGCCAAAATTGAGGAGGCCAAGGCTAAGTTTACGGAATTCCACACCAAAGACGGGGAATCTCTGCAAGCCACTATCACCAGGTTCTGTGCAGTCCTTAACGAGTTAAACAAACTGCACATCAAGAAGGATAGGGATGATATCAACATCCAATTCTTTGCCGCCTAAGCCCCCGAGTGGTAGCTTGCATGTCGGGCCACGAAAAGAGTCCTGAACATTCCTGAGGTATCCATTAATGTCGTCTTTAAGGAGCTTAAAAAGTATCAAGGGGATGTGGATCAACAGAAGTTGATGGCAAATCAATTGGCCTCTCTACTGCTATCAGCCAACACAGGGTTGAAACTGAATGATTCACTAGCCTTGATCACCAACACGCAGATTCCAACACCATCCTTTGCTCCTGGTTCTTCGTCGTCTAGTACAGGTATGCTTCTCCTCCGCGTGAGGTCTATGATGAGGAGGAAGCTTCGATACAGGAACAGATAGCCTTGTGGACCAACCGTCTCCAACAGCAACGGTTCTCCAACAAGACTAACAACCAACTCCGTTATGACACCGGTCCACGGAGGTACTCAGATGATAGAAGGGATGACCGACGCGATGACTATCGAAGGGACGAATACCGAAGGGATGATAGGGATGATCGTCGATATGACGATAGATGCGACTATCGAGATGATCGCCGTTATGAAAGGCGAGATGATAGGCGTGATGATCGCAGGGATGACAGGCGGGACGATCGAAGGGATGATCGTCGGGATGATCGCAGGGATGAGAGAAGAGAGCCCGAAAGAAGGGACAGGAGGCGTGATGACAGCCGAGAGCATCGCCGTGCCGATAAGAGGCCGGCAGAAAGAAGAGAGGAAAGGCCAAGAGCAGATGAGCCGAAGGCCGCGGACGAATGTCTCTGCTATAAGTGTGGCAAACCGGGCCACTTTGCTAGGGAATGCAAGAACAATTTCGACAGAGACGTCGCATACTACGAGAGAAAGCTCAAGGCAGCCAAGAAGAGAACGGATGCATTAGCCCTCGTCGCCCGGGAAGACTACTGGGATGCTGAAGATTCTGAAGACGAGGATGACAAGGGCAAGAATTGCTACATGGTTGATCGTATGGGGTTGGAGAACTGTGCTGATTTCACTGCTGACAATTCAGATCATGCTGCTGAGGGGGAGACACTGAAAAATCCACCAGCATGTCTGATGGCTACAACCAACGATCCCGAATGCTCCACATCCGGTTCTGAGTCCAATGAGGTACATTCCTGTTACATTCCTGCACATGTAAATAAATTATTTGTAGATAATGAATGTACATTGCACACACATATACTTGATCTACAAGCTAGATTAAATGCTGAAACTGCAAGGTGTGTACAGGCTGAACATCAAGCTCAAACTCTAAAAGAATCATCTGAATTATATCATTCAAAGTGGTTCACTAATCATAATGTTATAAAACAGATGTTAATAGAAAAAGTAGATGTTCAGGATAGGAATATATACCTTGAATCTTGCATGGAAACGCTTTCAAAAGAAAAACTCTCTCTAAAAGAAGAAATTTCTGTTCTTACAAAACAATTAGATGTGGTAAATATGGAAAATATAGACAGTTTAGAAAAATACAAAATGATTGAAGAAGAAAGGATAAGTTTGTACTCAAGAATAAAGACCCTTGACGATGCATTTTTGAAAAGGGGTCAAACAGAACAAACTATCCATTTAAATCAGCCCAAAGAAACTAGGTTTTACCATTCTAAACAAGGAATTGGTTTTAAAAATCCTAAATATTTGAAAAAGGCACAAAATGTTTTACCTTTATTTTATGACATGAATTATATGGGAGCCGGTCTTAAATCTTTCTTTTTTGAGTCATCAAAAGAAGTTTTAAACCAAGAAAATGAGAAACGTGTTGCTCGTAAAGATAAAGAAATTTCTTTTCAATATGAAGAGCTTAACGAGAGTTATTCTTCTAGAGTACCCACTTTAGAGGAAAATCTCTTGTCAACTTATTCAGAAGCTGAATTGAAAACTGAAACCGTAAAATCAACTCCTCAACTTTATATTCCTGCAAAAGTTCTTCAACAACAAATCACTGTTTTAGAAAAGGAATTGAAGTCGTCTCAAGAGAAAGCACTTTATCTTCAAGATGCTCTTCTTAAGAGAGAAGAAGAATTGGTAAATCAATCTTTTCAACAATCTGTGGAAGTTACTGTCTACAGAGAAAATTTTGAAATGGTTTCACAAAACTTGAAAGATCTTTCAAAAGAAGAAACACTTTCTCATTCCATAAAAATTCCATGTTTGTCATCAGATAAAGGTAAGGCTAAAGCTGAATATTCTTCTGTCATTTTAAAAGGTGAGTGTTCAAAAGTTTTCAAAAATGAGGTTCCTAAAAAGACTCAGATTAAATCCAAGTCTTTTAAGAAACCGACTCACCACCAAAAAGAAAAATCTGTCAAGTCTAAATCTTCCATGCTTACTGACTCTAATCGTTTTGTTCCTACAGATCATATAAGGAGAGTCCCAAAAACCACCATGCAGGATTTTACAAGTTTTTTTGTGAAGAAGGCTTTAATGCCAAATGAATTTGTTACTAGAGATAGGATGTCTGTAATCTCTAAAGACAATTTATGTAACAATGTGTGTGACAATGTCTGTAATATTGTACCGAATTCTGCTGTTCCGTTAAAGTACTCTTTCAGTGATTTATTTAATCTGTGTCCAACTCGATTTAGACGACAGGTTCCTGAAATGAATGCTTTCGTGCCATATCCTGTTAAACGAATTCGGAAAAAGAAAACAAAAAATAGTGCATCATCGGCCTCAAACAAAACTGAGAATTGTCCGTTGCCAAGGCCCAAAACCAAAGCAACGGTCAAAAAGGTCTCAAAAAGACAAAAACCAAAGGCAATTTCAGCGCCTAAGGTTCCGAAACCCAATAAATCCAATCTTCAATGGATTCCAAAGGGTTGTGCATTCGGACCACACACAAATGCTAATTGGGATTCTAAAACTGTACACGTGCCATATAAATCTGGAAATCCTAACAAAAAGGGACCCATATTGAGGTGGGTACCCAAGGTTGTGTGATCTTAATGCAGATGGTTCTTGGTTACTTCTGATCAAGACCCGTGCTTCAAAGAAATGGCTTCTAGTTACCTTAGGCTAGGACCCGTTCTTTTGCTTGTCGGTTGTGCTTAAACCGACACGTTTGGCTTCTGTGCACACAGCCCAGGACCCGGTCTTAACTCATCATGTTTTCTGAACATCTCGGTTCAGAACACGGTTTGATTGTGAATTAAAAATGGATGTGTTTGAATGCATATAGTTTTTCATTATATGAATTTATGTGTTTTTCAGGCTAAGTCCATTTGGTATATGGATTCGGGTTGCTCCAAGCACATGACTGGAAGAAGAGAATTGTTGTCCAACGTTGTTGAACAGTATTGCGGAACTGTGAAATTCGGGAACAACCATCAGGCTCACATCAAAGGATATGGGGACTTAGTTCTAAATAATCTGGTCATCAAGGACGTTGACTATGTTGAGGGGTTATCTCATAATCTTTTTAGCATAGGACAGCTCTGCGACAAAGGACTAGAAGTAACGTTTAGGGCTAAGAACTGCAGTGTTAAGAGCATGGATGGAAAAGAAATCTTAACTGGTTCCCGAAACTCTAACCTTTACACCATTGACGTAGCTAAGCTAATAGTGAAGGATAACATTTGTCTACTATCAAAAGCCTCTTCAAAAGACTCTTGGTTGTGGCATCGAAGATTATCCCATTTGAATTTTGATAATATCAACAAGCTTGCTGCGAAACAATTGGTCAAAGGTCTTCCTAAATTGCGCTACGAAAAGGACCATCTGTGTGGAGCTTGTGAGAATGGAAAAATGAAATGATCATCTCACAAACCAAAGCCCGAACCATCAACAAAAAGAGTATTGGAGTTACTTCATATGGATTTATGCGGACCGATGAGGACTCAGAGCATAAATGGAAAACGATATGTGTTGGTTATCGTTGATGATTATTCTCGATATACCTGGGTCAGGTTCTTGCGTTCCAAGGACGAGACAGCTCAAGAAATCATAGATTTTAGCAAGAGTGTCGAGACCCAACAGCAGCTGTCAGTGCAATCAATCAGATCAGATAACGACACGGAGTTCAAGAACTCAGTAGTTGAGGGCTTCCTTCGATCCAAAGGTATTCAGCATCAATACTCTGCTGCTCGAACACCTCAACAAAATGGGGTCGTGGAAAGGCGTACCCGTACGCTAGTGGAAGCCGCTCGTACAATGCTCACATACTCAAACCTACCTCCGTTCTTGTGGGCCGAAGCCGTATCAACAGCATGCTATACACAAAATCGCTCCATCATCCATAAGCGTTTTAACAAAACTCCTTACCAACTCTTTTTGAATAAAGTACCATTTATCAAGTACTTACGTGTATTTGGTTGCAGGTGCTATGTGCTGAATGACAAAGACAAGCACGGGAAATTTAACGAAAAGGCGGATGAAGTGATCTTCATTGGATACTCATCCAACTTGAAGGCATATCGCGCATTCAATACCCGAACCAGAACAGTCAATGAAAGTGTGCACGTCACATTTGATGAGTTGGCTGAACTGGCACCCGAAGTTGATCAATCAGGACCACGCATTACTCAAATGCCTGGAGACTCTTCCAATAACCCCATTTCTTTTTCTTCTTCTGATTTGGTTAATTTATTTGATCCTTTTTATGTTGAATTTTTCGGTCCTAACGCTAGTGTTTTTAATGTTGTCAATAATGTAGGTAATCCTTCCAGTTCAACTGCGCCTCAAAGTTTCTCCGCTCCATCTTCTTCAACGTACCCTCACCCATCTACATCATCCACCGACACATCTGCAGTTGAATTTACTCCTATAATACCCTCACATATAATACCAACAATTCTTCCTTCACCTGAACACTCGGGAATCGAACCAGAACCAGTGGTACCATCATTTGAAACCATTGACCATGAATCCTCATCCATCCCCACATTAACCACAGAGGTTCCATCCCGAGCACCCCTTCCACACGAGATCAAATGGACTCGAAGTCACCCAACAGATCAAATCATTGGTGATGTATCAACAGGAGTCCAAACTCGTAGGGCATCTGCTAATGAATACCTCTTCGCATCATTCCTGAGTATGATAGAGCCCGCTCGTGTGGATGAAGCCCTGACAGATCCGGATTGGATAGTTGCAATGCAAGAGGAACTCAACCAGTTTGAACAGCTAAGAGTATGGCGGTTAGTTCCCAAACCAAAAGACCGTACAGTCATCGGAACAAAGTGGATCTTTAAGAACAAACGAGATGAGAATGGCATTGTGATAAGGAATAAAGCAAGACTTGTTGCCAAAGGCTACCGACAACAAGAAGGGATAGATTATGACGATACCTTCGCTCCAGTTGCACGGATCGAAGCAATCAGAATCTTCTTGGCGTACGCGGCACACAAAGACATCAAAGTGTACCAAATGGACGTCAAGACTGCCTTTCTAAACGGTGAACTTAACGAGGAGGTGTATGTTGAACAACCACAAGGATTTGTTGATGCACATAAACTTGACCATGTTTATGTGCTAGATAAAGCCCTCTATGGTTTAAAACAAGCACCTCGAGCATGGTATGATAGTCTTTCAAATTTCCTTATTTCTGCCGGTTTCTATAAATGTGTGGTGGACACAACTCTGTTCACTAAAAGGGAAGGCCCACATATAATGCTAGTACAGATTTATGTCGACGATATTATATTTGGATCTACTGACAGTAATTTTTGTAAGGATTTTTCAGCCCTAATGGAGTCCAGGTTTGAGATGAGTATGATGGGTGAAATGAACTTTTTCCTCGGATTACAAGTCAAACAACTTGAGGATGGGATTTTTGTGAACCAGTCGAAATATACTCTTGACATTCTCAAGAAGTATAAGTTAGACTCTTGCACGAGTATCGCAACTCCCATGGCCTCCAACTGTAAGTTAGACACCGATCCTTCCGGGAAAAATGTCGATAATACAACTTACAGAGGAATGATAGGATCCTTACTATACTTGACTGCCAGTAGGCCGGATATTATGTTTTCAACATGTCTGTGTGCTAGATTTCAGGCCGACCCAAAAGAATCACACCTAACTGCGGTAAAACGCATTTTTCGTTATCTTAAGGCTACACCCGAACTTGGTCTATGGTATCCAAAGGGAACCGTTTTCGATCTTACCGCGTTTTCATATGCTGATTTTGCAGGTTGTAGAGTGGACAGAAAAAGCACGTCGGGAGGAATACAGTTTTTAGGAGATAGACCGGTGAGTTGGTCTTCCAAAAAGCAGAATTGTGTATCTACATCTACAGCTGAGGCTGAGTATGTAGCAGCTGCAAGCTGTTGCTCTCAAGTGCTGTGGATGAGAACACAATTACGCGATTATGGATTCTCACTCACCAATAGCCCTATTTACTGTGATTCTCGAAGTGCAATTGCCATCTCTTGCAATCCCGTGCAGCACTCTCGAACAAAACACATAGATATCAGGTATCATTTTATTAAAGATCACGTAGAAAAGGGAACCATTGAGTTGTATTTTGTTGGCACGGAATACCAACTTGCGGATATATTTACTAAAGCTTTAGTAAAAGGGGGAGAATCAGGGAGTCCCTGAATCAGTCCAAGCAGCTCCAACACCAACAGTCCAAGCAGCATCAACAGCTCCATCTTCTAGGCTAGCAGTCCCAACAGCTTCTCAAGCTGTTAGCCTAGAAACTCAAGCTGCTTCTACCAGAACTGGAGTTGTTATTAGAGAAGGCAGTCAAGCTCCATCATCTCACTTGTCAGGATCTAAACCAAGATTAACTGATTTGAATTTATCAGAGTATAAATCAATAATCTTGCTTTGAATCAAAGTTTAATTAAGAAGTTTGCGGAATAACACTTAATTATTTTGACAAAAACTTTCAGAACCAATAATAGCATAAAACATAAGAAGTAATCAAGACTGTTTGTATTGCTGAATTCAATGATTACAATCACCTCTAATCTGTTTTGATTAGACGAAGAACACAGACTGTTCTTAGGGTTTTACAACCTTAGAGACTTATGAAAACTCTATCAATAAAGCAATTACAGACTCAAAAATATGCAGAACACTCTTATACAATAGAAAGACCTATTCTATGTATTTATATTGCTTTATGGACGTGTTTCCTTGAAGGACTATGACTTCTCTGATAGTAGATATGCTGGAATCTTCTTGTAGATATCTTCCCTGAAAATCAGCACATTCTGTTTATGAAACTGTTGAGCAGCTTGAATGACTTGACAGCATGAACTGAGCAGCTTGAGTTGTTTTGCTCTGGCAGCTTGAACTTTTACACTGGCAGCTCGAGTTTCTTCAACTAGCAGCATGAACTTTGTATTTACACAGAAAATCTACTAACAGTCTGAGAAGTCTAAACTAACAGCTTGAGTATACTTAAACTATTTCCAACAATCTCCCCCTAACTTAAATTCTTTATACAAGACTTTAAGTTCTATACAAATAAGGAAATGAAAAAGTAAACTGTTATATACAAACCAAGGCTTTCAAAAACTTACAACTGTGCAAGCTTCTGATCTATAGCCTTCAAAAATTCTCTCTTCATCTCATCTTTATCACAAGATATCCTAACTGATTTTAATTGGAGTAGCATATCTTTTGGAAAATTGTAAAACTCGAGATTGAAGAAAATACCAAACCCATCTTTGAATTGAATTCTGTAGGTTCTGGATTTGACAAAAATATGTACTTCCTTGACCTGCTTCCCTTTCTTCTCAGCATCTTCCACTTCTTTTCTTTCAAATTCAGCATCAGCAACTGAACTTAGATCTCTGATGAGTTGTTTTACTTGTGGAAGATCAGATCTAGCTTGAGAAACAGACCCTATGTGGTACATCTTTATTAGTTCATCCCTGGTCAGCTTATGAACCATCTGCCAGAATGTATCAAACTCCTCTTCTGGTCCAGATTCTCTCCTTACCACAAACTTGACCCTTAAATTCCTTTCATCCAATGACTTAGCAAACCAGTAGTTGATTTCTGGCTTTGTGAAGTCATGTTGATCAAGCAGCTTTTCTATCTCCATAGCTTTTTGCAAATGGTGCTGAAAAATCACCCTCTTAACAGATGATGGAACAGAAACAGTAGGTTGATCAGTAGGAGCAGGTGCATTGGCAGCTTCAGTTTGGACTGGTTTTGTTGGTTGGACTGATTGGGACGGCTGAACTTTTGGTACTCGCTGAACTTCTGAAGAGACTCTTGTTTTCTTTCTTTTCTCCATTTCTTTATCATGTATTTCCTGCAGCCTTTCAGTACTCATGGACTGAGCAATTTTCTTTGGAATGTCTGCTGCAACGGCAAAATTGATCAAGAATCTTCTATTTTCAGCCTTGGTATGCCCAGTTGGCATCTTCCTCTTCCTTTCACCTTGCTTTACCACAAACCCTCTTAGGTAATCTCCTAAGGTTTCATCATCTTGCATTGGGGCATGGGTTTGCTGGTCTAAAGCCTGATCTTGTTCTTCTGCTAATTTTCTGGCAATCTCAGCATCAAAGGCAATCTGGGCTTCTCTGGAAGAAAATTTGTGCTTTGGAGACTCAACAAGAATACCCTTGCCCTTATCTTTTGTAGCAGAAGATGCAGCTTGGACTGATCTGGATGGAGCTTGACTGCCTTCTCTAATAACAACTCCAGTTCTGGTAGAAGCAGCTTGAGTTTCTAGGCTAACAGCTTGAGAAGCTGTTGGGACTGCTAGCCTAGAAGATGGAGCTGTTGATGCTGCTTGGACTGTTGGTGTTGGAGCTGCTTGGACTGATTCAGGGACTCCCTGATTCTCCCCCTTTTTGGAAGCATTGGTTTGGTCAGAAGGACCTACAACCTTTGCCACATGGGTTTGAATCAACTGCTCTAGTTTGATGAGCTTATTTCCACAAAGAGTAAACCCTTTGTGTAGATTAGCCAGTTTCTGATTGTGAGCAGTGTCTGCCTGTTTGAGTGCATGAATTTGTGCCCCCTGTGCAGCAATGATGGACATTTGGTATTCCAACATTGTTACAACAGGTTTCAGCTTTGGATCCGTCAAGAGCATCAGTTGCAGACTAGTCTCAAGATCAGAAAACACCAGGGGTGTTTGTGGTCTATCACTGACATTAACACCAGAAGTAGAAACCTCTGGACCCCTCTTTTCTTGGTACTGGGGACTTCCAGCTCGTGTTTGCACACTTGCTGTTGCCATGGGTGTGGTCTTAGAGATGTTGGCCCTGTCCTGTGCCTCTTGTGCAGAGACATCAGTAGTGCCAGCCACAAAGCCCATATGAACAGTCTCAAAAGAGATGTTCACCTCCTGATTGAGGTTGGGAGTGTCCTCAATTGGTTCCCTTTGGATATTCTGTGCAGAAGTATCCTCCTGCACAGGGATATATGGCTCTTGTCTAAGGGAGGAGGAGGAAGGAGCTGCTCGTCCCCTTTTCCTTTTATATAAGTATTTTAGTGGGCGTATGGGCTGTTCAAAAGGATCAGAGGTAATATCTGTATCATGAGGAGTGGGTTGGGGTCCTGGGGTTGAAGCAGTAATGTTGGGCTGTGGCTGCTCAGGCCCCTCTCCTCTGTTTCTTGTGATGATGTTCATCATTGCAGAGGGCAATGGAGCATCAATACTAACAAAATTGGCACTTGGCTTTATCAGCCTTTTGATTGAAGATAGTGAGTGCCTATGGGAAACATGTATCCTCTTATGTAAATTTGAAGTAGTGCAGGTGTGTGCAATTATTTTTGCCAAAAATCGAGGATACATCAAAAATTTCCCATGCTTCAAGGAATGATGCCTTAACATTCCTTGAAAAATCATATTTGAAAAATTGAACTGTTGGCCAGTAGAAAAGCACACTAGGGCAGTGGCAATATTTGAAGAAAATTCGGACCAACCAGTTCTTTTGGGGCTTAAACATTGCTGAATAATATGCACAAGGTATTTCCATTTAGGAGAAAAGTGTGCTTTCAAGAAAGTAAAAGAATCAGCAGGGCCCCTATATCCAATATTTTGAAGACCAAAGTGTAAAGCAGTAAGAGATAGGTCTTTTATACCTGTGGCATCTTGAAGATGCAGATGATGTCTGATGGACTCCTCGGTGATATTGATGGTAGTACCATCGATTTTGGAAGTCAGGGTAGGCACTCCATTGATGGTTTGAACATAGGCATGATTCCAGAATTGCTCAATATGAGATATGTATATAGTGGGGTTGATATTGAGGGCATAGTGGATATGGGAGTGCCTGAGGAAGTCCATCATCTCATGGAACGGTTCAAGGTCAGTGTGTTTCAGGGTGTATGGGAGGCAGTTGTGTTCTTTTACGAACTCCATTGATCAAGAAACAACGGTTTAGGGTTTAGGGTTTGAAGAGAATGTGTGTATCGTTCAGAGAGAAAGCAGAAGGCCGTGGAAGAAGAATATGTAACTGGTAGTTACAACTGAACGAAACTGGGACCTTTAAAGGTTTCGAAAAGGTTAGGTCCCGCGCACACATTTGGAAAATTACCTAAATACTCTGCACACTTTGACAGATCAAGTGAAAATAACTAGCAGTCCGAGAAAATGAACTAGCAGCATGAGAAAAGACTCATGCTGTTAGTGTAAATTTGTGCAAATTTTCAATGGAACAGTGTCTCCCCCTTAAATTAGCATATTGAGTTGATAATAATAAAAATCAATTAATCCATGTTTACCATACCAATGTTTGATATTAGGAAAGTGAACCTTCCTACATCAAAAGGTTTTGTAAATAGATCAGCTAGCTGATCATCAGTATGTATTTTGGTAACTTGGATTAACTTCTTTTCATTACTATCTCTGATGAAGTGAAATCTGATTTCTATATGCTTGGTTTTTGGGAATTTCACTGGGTTTTGCACAATGCTAATGGCACTTGAATTGTCAATATAAATAGGAGTGGATAAGAAATTCATACCATAGTCTCTTAGCTGATTTTGAATCCACATTACCTGGGAGCAGCAGCTTGCAGCTGCTACGTATTCTGCTTCAGTGGATGATGTGGAGACAGTTGTTTGTTTCTTGCATTGCCAAGAGACCAGTCTTGCTCCTAAGTATTGACATCCACCAGTTGTGGATTTTCTGTCAATGTTGCAACCACCATAGTCACTGTCAGAATATGCAGTTAGTTCAAAAGGAGAGTCTTTGGGATACCAGAGGCCTAAATGTGGTTGGCCTTTAAGGTATCTGAAGATTCTCTTAACAGCAACCAAGTGAGAATCCTTTGGTGAACATTGAAACCTGGCACACACACAAACAGCAAATATTATATCAGGTCTAGAAGATGTTAGATACATGAGAGATCCTATAAGGGATCTGTATAGATGAATGTCCACATCTATGCCATCTTTGTCAGTATGGAGCTGTTTATGAGGATCCATTGGAGTGCTTGCAACCTTTGTGTCTTGATAGCCAAACTTTTCCAGTACGTCTTTGACATACTTTGATTGACTTATGAATAGACCAGTAGGCTTCTGTTTGACCTGCAGCCCTAGAAAGAATGTGAGTTCCCCCATTGAACTCATTTGAAACTTTTTGTGCATTAGGGCCTCGAAATCTTTGCACAACTTATCATTAGTTGAGCCAAAAATGATGTCATCAACATAGATCTGGACAAGTAGAATCTCAGCTTTGATGGATTTAGTGAAAAGTGTTTTGTCCAGAGTGCCTCTCTTGAATCCATTCTGTAGAAGATATGATGACAGTGTGTCATACCATGCTCTGGGGGCTTGGTGAAGACCATAGAGAGCTTTGTCTAGCTTGTACACCCTGTCTGGATACTTGTAGTCTTCAAAACCAGGAGGTTGACACACATACACTTCCTCTTCAATTGTCCCATACAAGAAAGCAGACTTAACATCCATTTGATACACTTTAAAGCCTTTGAAACTTGCATATGCTAGAAATAGTCTGATGGCTTCAATTCTTGCTACTGGAGCAAAGACATCATCATAATCTATTCCTTCTTCTTGAGTGTACCCTTGGGCTACTAGTCTTGCTTTGTTCTTGATGACTATCCCTCTCTCATCCTTCTTGTTTCTGAACACCCACCTTGTACCTATTGCTCTCTAACCTTTAGGAAGATCCACCAGAGTCCATACATTCTGAATTTTAAACTGTAAAAGCTCTTCTTGCATAGCTTCAATCCAGGATGAGTCTTTTAGTGCTTCTGATGCCTTTTTGGGTTCTAGTTGAGACATGAAGCAGGCATGTTCAAAAGCAGCTAGGCTGAATTCTGGAACTGCTTGTTCAGCAACAGCAGTCTCATTGTGAACCATCTTCCTTGTTTGAACAGGAGTGCTTGGATCACCCAGTATTTGATTGAGAGGGTGATACTTATGAACTCTTAGTGTGGGCTCTCTCTCTGTTTGGAAGGACGTTCCAAGGTTTGTGTCATCTCCATCAGAACCAGTGATTGGTTCAGTTTCTGGAACAGCTTGAGTTTCTAGGCTAACAGCTTGAGAAGCTGTTGGGACTGCTAACCTAGAAACTGGAGCTGTTTCCTTTTGTGTTTGAGCTGTGCTGTCAGGACTTGGGAATGGCACTTCAGTGTCTGGATTTGCATCATGTTGAGTACTCAGTACCCCTGGAGGATCACATGACAGAAGTGGTAGAGTAGTGAAATCATCCCAACTTGTTGAATCTGCAGCAGTCTGAAACTTTGTGCCAACAGCATGAGAAATTGTATTGGCAGCATGAGAATTTGTGTTAGCAGCTTCAACCCTGTATGCATCAGCTTCTGCAGTAAACTCAGCAAAGCTCAGAGAATTTGTTAGTGTATCTAAATCAAATAACCAATCAGGACCAGTGCCTTTGATGTTAGCAGTATTTTCATTAAATTCAACATTGGCACTTTCTTCAATTGTTTTAGACACTCTGTTGTATACTCTATAGGCTTTGCTTTGAATTGAGTATCCTACAAAAAATCCTTCTTCAGCCTTACTCTCAAACTTCCCTAAGTGAGTCTTAGTGTGAAGAATAGTACATGGGCATCCAAAAGGCTTGAAGAAAGCTATTAGGGGACTTCTGTTGTGGAATAGCTCATAGGGAGTTTTTCCTTGTGATTGAACTACTTGAACCCTATTTAGAACATAACAGGCTGTATTAACAGCTTCTGCCCAGAAAGTCATAGGCAGATTGGAATCAGCTAACATTGTTCTAGCAGCCTCAATTAATGTTCTATTCTTTCTTTCAGCTACACCATTTTGCTGTGGTGTTCTTGGTGCACTATATTGTCTAGCAATACCTTTGGACTCACAGAAACTGTTTAGAATTTGATTTTTAAATTCAGTTCCATTGTCTGATCTTATCACCTTAACTTTGGAATTGGATTGGTTTTCTATCTTAAGGATAAAAGACTTAACAAGCTCAGCAGTTTCATCTTTGGACCTAAGAAAGTAAACCCAAGTAAATCTGGTGAAATCATCAACAATGACTAAACAGTATGCCCTTTTATTCAAACTCAAAACAGATGTTGGACCAAATAGATCCATATGTAACAACTGAAGAACAGATGAGATTGAATTTACTTCTTTGGCCTTATGAGAAGTTTTGTGTTGCTTACCTTTAAGACATGCTACACAATGATCATCACAAATGAACTCCTTTTGTGGTAAACCTCTTACCAGATTCTTTTTAACTAAATCATTCATGGACTTGAAGTTCATGTGACACATCCTTCTATGCCAAAGAGCAGACTCATTTGATGATGCTTTGGATATTAAACAGCTTAAAGTATTTGATTTAGTCAAAAGAGTTGTGTCTAGGCAGTAAACATTGTCCTTTCTTGGTGTTCTAAGTAAAACAAGATTTTCAGGAATTTTGAAATCCTTTGAAAGAACAATGCACTCAGAATCTGTGAACAGAACAATGTTTTGTTTGTCACAGATTTGAGAGACACTCAATAAATTGTACTTAAGCTGTTCAACATACAAAACATCATGGAATGTCATGTTGCCTGCATTTACAGTACCTTTACCTGTAACCTTACCTCCTTTTGAGTTGCCTCCAAATGCAACAAAACCTCCATCAAATCCTTTGAAATTTGACAAGCATTCAGAATTGCCTGTCATGTGCCTAGAGCATCCACTGTCCAGATGCCATCTTGTCCTATGAGGAGACCTGTGGTTGCCCTGCACAAATAACAGCTTAGTTAGTAGTGGAGTAAACCCAAACCAAATTGGTTTTGGGTTGGCCTTGTACATTGACATAACTAAAAACTGTTTTTGACTTCTTGTATTTGGTGAGATCTACTGATGGAGTCTTTGGAGAGTATTTAGTGATGATATGAGGTATCCAATTATTTTGATCATCTTTTCTTCTGACAGTCTCAGATGATTCACTAGCAGCTCCAGTTTGATGCTCAGCAGCTTGAGCTGTGTTTGTAGTGCTAACAGTTTCACTTTTTGCACTACCAGCATCAGATTTTGACTTAGCAGTCTGATCTTTTGCATTAGCAGTTTGAGCAACAGATTTGTCCTTGACACACCATATTTGTTTAAAACTTGATTTAGGCTTTGCCAAAACTTGTTTTTGATGTGTGGACTGTTTTTTATTAACTTTTGAGAATCTGTGATCAACTGCTCTCTTTGGAGCTGCTGTGGAAGGTTTCACTTTTGAGTGCTTTGCCTGTTTAGGATTTGATTTTGTGTGATGCACAGTCTGTTTTGCAACAGCTGGTTTGTAAAAACAATCCTTAGCTAAGTGATTCTTCCTTCCACAGTGAAAGCATCTTTTGACAGTTTGAATTGGAACACCAGACTTTTCTGTCAATTTCTGGTTCTTGTTTCTCTGGTTTCCTCTTACCTGCTGTTGTTTAGGAAACTTTTGAACACCATGCTTTTGGCATGTGCAGATAGAAACAGTTTTACCTCTTTTAGTTCCTTTTGATGAAGATGCAGTGTTACAGTTATAATGTACAGAAACTTGTGGAGTAGCATTGCATACACTCATCTTCTCTTTTCCTTTCTTACTGGGAACTTGGACTTCTATGGGTGCACTCTTTGTGTCACAGTCTCTATTTTGACTGTTATCTTCCTTTGGTTCAGGACTGCTATCAAGGATAGGATCTACAATAGTCATAGACTCATCTAATGGTTCATTGACAAGTCTATCAGCAACTTCACTCATTGGATGAATGTACTTGTTATTATATGGAGGTGGAGTAGCTCTGTATCCTATTCCTTCTTTGGGATTGACCTGAGATTTGACTCTATCTTTGAATTGAACTTCCATTAGGTGTTCTAGCTTTTGATTTGCTAACTTGAAGTTACCTAAATCTATGTTAACAGATTTCAGTTTCTCATTAGCCTCTAACACCTTCTGTTCAGTTTCTTCTACCTTTTTATTCAAAGATTCTATTTTCTTATTGAGTTCCTTTTTCTCCCATTCATGATAGTTTCTATCATACCCCATTTGAAGCTCATTATCCTTATAGTCATTGATCTGTTTTTCCAGATCTTCTATGGCTTGCATATATTCATATCTCCTTTCTTCCATCTTAGCTAGAGTTTTGCACATGCTCTCATTATGATCTCTGTACTTTTTAACCATATTTTTGCATGATTGAGAGCAGAGTTTAGAATTTACCTCAGATGGTAGTTCAGTTGAGGAGACATTTGAGGTTTCTGCCATCAGTGCTTGATTTTGGAATTCTTCCTCTGTCTGATCACTCCAGTCAAACACATTGTCTTCTTGAGAGACAAGTGCTGTTGATGAGGAAGTTTGGATGGGCTGTGAAGTCCTTGATGGCTGTTGACCTTGAGATCTACATTCTCTGGCAAAGTGACCAAGCTTATGGCATTTATAGCATTCCACTTTTGATTTATCAAAAGATGGTTTGCCTTCTGTTTTGGCTTGAAAGTTGGTCCTTCCAGTTCTTTTCAGGAATCTTTTGGCTCTCATGGTCAGCATTGCATGTTGCCACTTTAAATCCATCTCTTCAAGATCATCAGGATGGATTTGTTCCAAGTCTTCAACATTTAGAGCAAATAATCCATCATTGGCAACAAAAGCTTCATAATGAGTTTCAGCAGAATTGTCATCACCACCTGAAAAAGAATCACGGTTATTAGATTTTTCAGAGGACAGAAGAGCAGTGTTGTGATTATAAGAAAAGGATTTCTTTTTAGCATCAATTTCAGTCTCAAACACTCTTAGACTGTTGTATAGATCATCCAATTCTATCTCATCAAGTGTGTCTTTTGTTCTCCACTGTGCAGCATAGACTGTCCATTCTTCTCCAAGAGATCTGAGAAACTTTCTGTTGACTTCATCTTGATCCAGACTGACCTTTGCACTTTCCAGTTCACTTATCAGTTTGTTGAACCTGTCAAAGATTTGAGTGTTTTCATTCTTGCCACCAGAAAAGTTTTCATACTGCTGTTTCAAGAGGTCCTTTTGATTTCTCTTGGTACTTGCATTACCAGCAAACCTCTTCTCTAAGGCATTCCAAAGAGAGTGAGCAGTATAAAACTTTTTAAACTGATGTTGATAAGCATTAGGAATGGCTATTTGTAATAATGTGAGTGCTTTCACTTCATTCATTCTAGCCTTCCTTTCAAGTTCAGTTTTTGGAGGAGTTTTTACTGGTTTTCCCTCAGCATCAAGTTCTGGATCAACAGCAGGAGGAAATTCAACAGCTTCCCATATGGCATAATCAATGAATTGAATATGCTGTTGAATCCTGAGTTTCCACATCTCAAACTCAGTGGGCTTGAGCATAGGCACTTTGAGTCCTTGCCCAGATCCACTGCTGCTATTTTCAAATTCCATTGAAAAAGATTAAAAATTTGAAGAAAGTTTTCGACTTTGAAAAACAAAGAACAACCTGGCTCTGATACCACTTGTCAGGATCTAAACCAAGATTAACTGATTTGAATTTATCAGAGTATAAATCAATAATCTTGCTTTGAATCAAAGTTTAATTAAGAAGTTTGCGGAATAACACTTAATTATTTTGACAAAAACTTTCAGAACCAATAATAGCATAAAACATAAGAAGTAATCAAGACTGTTTGTATTGCTGAATTCAATGATTACAATCACCTCTAATCTGTTTTGATTAGACGAAGAACACAAACTGTTCTTAGGGTTTTACAACCTTAGAGGCTTATGAAAACTCTATCAATAAAGCAATTACAGACTCAAAATATGCAGAAACTCTTATACAATAGAAAGACCTATTCTATGTATTTATATTGCTTTATGGACGTGTTTCCTTGAAGGACTATGACTTCTCTGATAGTAGATATGCTGGAATCTTCTTGTAGATATCTTCCCTGAAAATCAGCACATTCTGTTTATGAAACTGTTGAGCAGCTTGAATGACTTGACAGCATGAACTGAGCAGCTTGAGTTGTTTTGCTCTGGCAGCTTGAACTTTTACACTGGCAGCTCGAGTTTCTTCAACTAGCAGCATGAACTTTGTATTTACACAGAAAATCTACTAACAGTCTGAGAAGTCTAAACTAACAGCTTGAGTATACTTAAACTATTTCCCAACACTTTAGACGAACCTCGTTTTCAGTTTTTAGTATCCCATATCGGCATGTTGAATCCGCCTTCCAATTAAATATCAGATATTGTCTTAAATAATTCTATTTCAATCTATCATGATTGAAATTCCTTTATTTTAGAAAATATCTGTTATTTAAATTTAAGGATTGTGTCACAAAATTGAAACTCAATATTTCCTTATCTGCGTATATTTTTAATAATTAATGATCCTGACAAATTGCTGTGTGAATTGTTCATCACGGAGTGCGATGCAAACAATATCCAGGTTTGTCTGTGTTTGTAAGGCTAAAAAGGATTGTCGAGTCTCATTCTGAAAAAGAAAAGGAAAAGAACCGGTATGTATTTGAGGGGGAGTATAGTTAGGATTTTAAATTTTATAATTCTGTGTTTCTCTTTATTTCTTTTGTAGTTAAATTTTAAATTTTAGGTTGGTCATATTTTTTAATTTTAGGTTTAATTTAATAGGTCAGAAAATTCCAAAAAGATTTTACCTTTCAAATTTTTCAAAAAGCCAAAAAGATTTTAGTTTACTTTATTTTATTCTATTTTAATTTCAAAATTAAAGAAAATACCAAAATTATTTTATTTTGAAGTCTGATAGAAAAACTGAAAAAGATGTAATAAAATTTGGGCCAAAATTTCCTTTTAATTTTGTTTTTGTTTATATTCTTAAAAGCTCATTTCTTTTAAATTGTGTGTGTGTGTCTTAAGTTCAAACCGGCGGCCCACAAAACTTTTTGGGCGTGGATCCTCTCTCACCCGGATCCGACCCACGCGCGTTTAAAAGGAGCGGTCAACCGGTCAATACCTTCACTTCCAAGATATTTTCTTTCATCTTCTTCCTTCTTTGTCCCATCGACTTCCACCGCCGAACCACCATTAACATCATTCAAAGCTTTTGGATCTTCATTTTTCTTCATTTTTCTTACATCATTCATCTTCGGCATCATCAGGTAACATCTTTTTACCTTTATTTCAGCTTTTATCTTCCTATATTATGAGTTTGATTTTCATTTTTTCTTAGCCTTTTCATTTAGGTTTTTCTTATTTTTAGGTTGTTTAATGTGTGTTTTTTACTTACTTGTAGTTAGATAAAATGTTCATTATGTGTTTTTAGTATAAGATCTGTAATTTCATGCATTTTTGTTAATATTAACTGTTCACGTTTAATTTTTGCATGAACTCATTAACTACTGCATGCAGTTTCGGATGTCCGAATTCGAACCAACACCCGAATTAGGATGTTCGACTTAGACTAATTTTCAAAATTTTCAAAGTACAAATCCCAAATTCGGACCAATCATACTAAGGCCAAAATTTTCAAAAATTGAATTTAGTCTAAGTATGTTCACTACTGTTCATCCGAATGCGGATGATATCCGAATTCGGTTCCCATCCGAATTCTGGGTACCATCCGAACTCAGGACCTATCCATATCATAGCATGCATTTACTTAAGTCATAATCCGATTTCGGATCATGTTTCATGACCCATCCGAATTCGGACCACCTCCATTCATTCCATGCCATGCATTTCGGACCATTATCCGAATTCGGTCCCTACTGTTATCTCATCCGAATTCGGACCCCACTAACCATTCATGCATCATCCGATTTTGGATTGATCCGAATTCGGTGACACTGTTCATCCGAATTCGGACCATCCGAAATCCAACACTTAGCATTTTTTTATTTTTCATTTTTCCATTTCTGCATTTTTATATAAATTCAAAAAATCACAAAAATATTTCCATCTCAGTGCACCATTGATTAGAGTTAGGATTAGTGTTTGAGTGAAAAGGTCTAATCTAACATCGGTCTCTTAACGATTGACTTTGGACTTTATTAGTGGAATTTTATTCTACTAATATAGACCCGATGCTAAACAGATCAAACAATTTCTATTTCACACTCATCTAGACTTCACATCAATGCATTATCATCCCAAGTCTTATGATTCTAACTCTGTTGCACTTTGCAGGATGATTGAACCCGCAGTCATTCTCACCGTACCCCATTCCCCCATTCCAAATAACAACGCTCAACTCCCAGAAGAATCCATCCTACCCAGCGCCGAGTTTGTCGAGTTCATTCCACATAACTGGCAACTTGACGTTTCCATCCTCACCAAAGAACCCCAAACCTTAGCTTTCGACATCCTCACTCGCCATCCCATCTATTATGCCTTATCCACCGCCATAGCTGTTCCCCAGATATATCTCCAACAATTCTGGAACAGGCTGAAATATGTGGCTGACCCCGAACCCCATTTCACATCCACAATAGACTGTGTTCCAGTCAAAGTCACTATACCTGCCATCCGCCACATCCTTCATCTTCCCACTGAATTCTGCCTTCCCACCCGTGAATTCTTCGATCCAAGCCCATCCGTCACTGAAACCCTAGCCGAGATTCAAACTCTGGGTTATGACGGCCCTCTTTCTAAACCCTCAGACTTCCGCACAAAGTACCTTCAATCCCACTGGCGGATACTCTTTGATGTGCTTAACAAATGCTTCACTGCCAAGCATTCCGGACATGATTCAGCGTCGGCCCAGGTACTAGCCATGTTCACAGGCTTTGCCTTTAACCGACATGTGGACTATGCTGCATTCGTATTCGAAGAATTACGAAGAGTCCATGTCGAGAGGAGCACCAAGAAAGGCAGAAAATATATTCCGCTACAGACATTCCAGCAACTCATTATTCAATATGCGATGGACCAAGATGATGACATCCATGAGCGTCCGGAGGCAGACGTATACCCCACAGTGGCAATTCAGAAGTTAACTCTGCCAAAGGGGGCCCCGACAGTACCGGTAATGAAAATTCCTCTATCTCTTCTAATGAGGTCAAGGGGCATGGAGCGGGTAAGGGCATATATAAAGGAGAGTTATCCGGATGAGTCTCAGTCGGAATCGACTGAGACTAACCAATCCGAAGGTGAGCCAACTTTGAGTGAGCACGAGGGAGTTAGGCTGGATGTTCAGCAATCTCTGGGTTTGGGTAAGGGGGAGACTGTGATTGTGATGGAGGAAGCAGGAGGTGAGACGGAAGAGACGGCAGATTCAGAAAGAACTGTCTCTGTCGTGAGAGCGAGGGAGATTCAATCTGAGGGTGAACTAAGCCCTATTAGCCGGACTCCTCTCTATAAGACTGTCCGTCCAACGGTCGAACTCACCCCCACCACCCACTTGGTTTCCCCTCAAAGGGAAACCACTTCATTCCACGGGGTTCTACCACATACTCCATCGCCCTCTCATTCGCAGAGTGGCAGTGTTGAAAGAGGTCACACTCCTCCCCAAGTGACCGCCCTTCATTCCATCACGATTCCATCCCCCATAACACAGCACGATGCCTCCGTGGCATCCCCAAGAGCTGCCTTCGTGGCAGCTCCACAAACTTCCGGATCTGCGCATCCTATTCAGGAGCCAGAGATGACGGAAGGAAGACCGGAAGTGGCTCCATCAACGCCGTCCACTTCCGGCCATCTCCCAATCAATCTGGAGATGCTAACGGCAGCTTTACGTGCTGCCGGCGTGATTACCCGGGCTGACCTGGACGCCCAAAGGGAAGCCGCCGAGGAACGTCACACCGCCCTTCTTTCACAAATCAAGGGTAAGGGTGTCGCCTCCGAAGCTGGCCCCCCACCAGGTTCCCATTCAGTTCAATCTCAGATCTCGGAGCCGTCGGACAAAATAGATGCACTTAACCGTCTGATTCTGCAAGTCCAAGAACAGCTAAATTCACGCATGGATCGCCTAGAGTCGGCTGTTATCGAACTCCAGTGCCGCACTCAAGCCGAGGCTCCAAAAAGGAAACATGACGATCAGGACGACCCTGATCGTCATGAGGGGGAGAAGAGGCGCAAGGTTCAGTTTGAGGACCCCATGCTGAGTATAGGGGGAGCAGAGACCGCTGAGGGGTCTGAATTTCAGGGGTCAGGGGAAAAGAGTCAGGAGGCTCAGGAATATCTCTCTATAGAAGACGAGCCCATGGTCGAGGGTCCGGCTCCACTGGATCCGATGACAGCTATGGTAGAATTTGAGGAAGCACACGAGAAAGTTGAAATCATCTTGGTTTCTGATTCAGATTCCGATAGCGACGACAACGAACCCTTCCTTATTCCTAAGCCTGAGCCTGAATCTCCAACGAAAAAATCCTCACCCTCCTCTTTTGACTTCCTGAATTCACCGCCACGAGCCCATCAAGAAGAAATCCTTTCATCAATCCAAATTCCCCAGTCACTCAAAGAATCCCACATTTTCCCAAGCCCTCCAAGATCCCCAAGCCCTCCTCCAGTCCAACAAACCGAAAAACCAGGTCCTTCTCAAACCAAAAGGGTCGATTGCTTTGATGAAACTCCAGAAGGACCTGGTATATACAGGAAAGATGATTTATTCTGGGTGGACCATTATTCAAAAGGAAAAGCACAAAAACTGCCTCCAGAAGAAAAAGACAAACTTCGACAAGAACGGCGGGGGACAATCATAAAGCTTCTTGAAGCCAAAAGATCTGAAATCGAAGAACCCCCCGTTCAGGGCCTCAAAGAGTTCCTACAAAAGTTTCCCCCTGAGCAGTTTCAGAACCCGTACCTAGAAGAAAGATTTAAAATGGTATTCAGAAAGAAGCCTGGATCCTTCAGCAGACGCCTACTTATGGAACTCACAAATGTTACCAAAGCTGAACAGGCCGAATACTATCAACTGATGCTCAGGGAGAGAAGGTCAAAAGTGTCCAAATCGAAGATAAAGAAACTCATTTCTATCACCATGTGCAAAAGAGCAAAAGTATACTACCCCGCCTTTCAAGTAGAAAGAGAAGATGGCACTGCTAATGAGTTCTTCGAGAATGACCTAGACTTTATAAATGTGGACGATGTCGAATTCCTACACGAGCGATTGAAAAATCGCATTAAAGGACATATGTCTCGCATGACTGCTTTGGGTGCCTTAGTTCGAAGCATGAACCGTCGCTCAATCATTATGTGCCTAAGAGACTTCCAGATGGCTATCGAGAGCGCAATGGTTAAAGTGGATCTTCAAGCACCGGAACAAGATAGTTTTCTTCTAGCCCACCACCCGGCTTACAGAGTTGTACTTTCTGGAGATCCGGGTGTCATTTTTGTAAACTACAAGGGCTACAAAAGGTATATGCGCTTTGAGGATCTTCCTTGCTACTCCGATGGTACACTTCGATTGGTTCGAGCTGCTCTTTCAAAGAAAGTACAAGATTATGATGCTCAACCAGATCCTGAACAAAGATGCTCACCAAAGGAGATACAGGATACACCCAGCGGCATAGACTTCCTGAACGAACGGCTACATCTGAGACAAGTGACCAGACGCTTCGACGTCATCCTTGGACTCCGAGAATCAACGGACCACGCCAGAGTTCCAGGACCTCCTAAATGATCGAAAAGGGGGGGATTGTTAAATATATTATTTCGATCATAGGAGTTGTTAATAATTAATATCTTTGTATTTTGTCTTGTATTTAATTTCCATGTAATTTGTTTCTTTGTAATAGTCAAGGGGCCAAAGTTGCCAAGTTGTAAGACTTAATTAAAGGAGCCTAGAAATAGGCTCCTAGGGTTACTTTAATGTTACACGGTTGACATTTTGAAAAGAACATCCAGCCGCCACTATTCACTTTCTCTCAACATTCTTATTGTCTTTCTTCATCATTTCACATTTATTGAGCTAGTTTCTTCATGTGTGTGATAAGAAAATCATCAAGGTGCTGATAATATTAACGGGAATATATATTACACTGCTCTTACAAAAGAGAGCAGGCTGAAGGCACAGTTTGAAGAATGAACAGCTTGAAGATTCAACAGCTTGTGATGACCCTGCTCATCACAGGTTTGACCAACAGCTTAGACCAACAATTTTAATTACCTTTCTTCAAACTTAAGTTACTTAATTAATGTTTTATTTAACTTAATTACTGCGGATAATATGGGTTACGTGTGTTAGTGATTAAAAAGGGCTCAAGTGGTCTGACAAACGGTCTGACATGGACAACCGTTCTGTTTTCCGTTAACAACTTTTTCAAATCAAACCGCCCAAAACTTTCTCTCTCATACACACTCACATTCAAATCCTATAAATACCCAACTACTGTTTCATCTTCGTCTTCCTCATCATTTCCAGAAATCGTCAAGAACCCTAAATATCGACTAAGTGTCTTCTGCTTCTCCAAACCTCAAAACTTCCCAAATGGCTCACAGACCTAATCCCTTTCTTCCAGTGTTCGTTGGTGATGATGTTGTCAAACACTCATCAGTCACCACAATGCTGACCATCAAACCCACAAACTACATTGCAAACCTTACAATCCCCAAAAACTATGTGGGGAAAGGTTACGATCAAATGGTGGAGTTTCTGCAAGTTCATCCGTTGAACTATGCTATGACTGCAACTCCTGGTGTCCTGTACCATGAGATGGTGTACGAGTTCTGGTACACTTGTGCCTACAACCCCAACACCAAAGTCATCAAGGGGACTATTCTCAATGGGACTCAGACCATTGAGATTACTGCTGATCTTCTGAGGGAAGTTTTTCATCTGCCCATTGCTGAATCATATGATATGCCCCAGCCTGAAAATGAGCAAATGGGAAATTTGCTACACTTCTGTGGTGTAGCAGAACCTAAAATTGGAGCAACACTGTATAGGAAGGAGTTGTCCCCTACCTATAGCTTTCTGTTTGCCTCCGTGATGATGAGCTTCAGCAGCAAAGTTGGTTCATTTGACCAACTAAGTCGTGATAAAGTCCCAATAGTCCTACAGCTGGTGGATGGGACTACCATTGATATGGCTAAGTGGATATTTCTGAACATGAGGAACCTGGTGCAACAAGAGCCAAGACCAGCTACTGTCCGCTATCCTAGGTTTCTGAGCCTCATATTCAAGCATCATTGTGGTGAGCACCTGTACAATTCTCAACCTTTACTTAAAACTGCTGCCTTCCCTGTAATAGTGAATAGAGTTTTCTATACTCCTGTACTCCCAAATGAGCCTCCTCTATCCACACCAATGAGGAGGTTGTTAGGATTGGTGGAAGGACCCTCTGCTGTGAGGGTGGATCCAGAAGCTGTTGCTCCCACAGGAAAATTCAAAGCCAGGTCCAAACTTGTTAAGAGGACCCTGGCAACTGCTGAAGTTGGGCCTGTGAAAAAGAAGGCCAAGACAGCTCAGTCTGAGTCTGCTCTCTTAGCCTCTGTGGCTGAGGGGGAGCAGGCTCCTCACCCTGAAGCCTCTGTGGCTGGTGCCTTTGTGGCACCCGAGACTATGGAACAGGCCAACCCACCTGTTTCTGACCCAGTCTCAAAACCTGTCCATTCTGAACCCCTCATCACCTCTCCCCAATCACCTACTTCATCCATCCACTACCAAAGAAAATCCATCTCCAAAAAGAAAATAGCCAAAACAACCACCTCCTCTGTTCCCTGTCAACAGGGTTCAGTTGTAAGAGAAGCAACCCCTGCTATCTCTCCTATATTGGGAGAAGGTTCAGCCCAATTGGAGCATGCTTCACTCCAACCTGAGTCTACCCAAAGTCAGCCTAGACCCTCTGGTTCCTCCCAACAGAAACCAGTTGTACAAACGGAGATAGCCACATCAACTATCCCAGCCTCCCAATAGGCTGAGGATATTGAAAGACAGGAGTTCTCTCCACTCCACACTGCGTCTACACTGTCCCCCACTCAAATCTCCTCACACCCTGAGTCTGCACGAGGTGCCCACGCTGTTGGTATAGACCAATCAGTAGCTCAGCCTCAATCTTCTGCTCCCCATGATACAGCTGTTCTACACCAAACAGCTGCTGAGGGACCAACAACACAAGCTGATGAACCTCAGGGATCATACCATCCCTCTGGTGAGGCTGCTCCCTCCATGCAAACTCCATCAGCAGGTTTCACCACTGCTGATGTTGAAATGCATATCCCATCTCCCAATGATGAGGTGCTTTTCCACCAAGGCACTGCAGAGGGAACACCCACTGGCCTTCATGAGGATGTTGCAACACAAGCAGCATCTGAAAGGCCCCCAACATCAACCCCTTTTCCTGATGAAGCAGCTACAGCCGCTGCTGAGGGACCTTTTGACCCCTCCAAGCTGGGCCATATTACTTTTGCCCAGGCTATGGAGCTTCTTTCAAATGTTCCTCTTCCCTCTCCATCACATCCACATACACCAGCCTCATCCTCATCTTCTCCATCTACCCAATCTAAACAGTCTACCCATACACCTCCATCTCCTAAAGACCTGCCTTTGAAGGATCAGCTTTCCCTGCTGACCAACAAAGTTGGTTCTTTAGAAACATCTATGTCCTCTCTACCCTCTCTCATTTCAGACTCTGTGTCTGAACAGCTTAAGGGGTTCCTTGATTCGTTCAAAGACTCCTTTCCTACCACTCCACAAACAGATAATTCTCAACAGCTGTTAGCAATCACTGCACAGCTGCAAAATGTGTCCACCTCCCTCTCCTTCATTCTTTCTCTACAACAGGACTCTGTGTCCTCAATGACAGCCATTTCCCAACAGCTGTCATCTCTCCTCACTTCTTGCAATTCTACCCTTCCTGCCACTCTGGCCAGCTTGACCACACTAATTGGCTCCCTATCTAATTCTATGTCCTCAAACCTTGCTGATGTGCAAGATTCTCTCGAATTACATCTTGCACAGCTTCAAAGTTTGCTGTTCACAGAGTCTGATAGGGAAAACATTGTTAAGCTGACCTCCCTTGTTGATACACAATCCTCTTCTCTTCAAACCTGTCTTTCCCAGCTTGCAGAGGTAAAGGACAATTTGGCTTTCTTAGTGACTAGCCTTGTTGGCCCCAGGCCTGCTGCCAAAACTGCTGGCAAGCCTGATGACTTTGTGTCTTCAGGCAGACCGGGTGTTGAAGGTGCTGGTCCATCTCCTTCAAAGGGGGAGAAGTCGTCTGCCTCTAAGACTAAGTCTAAGGGGGAGAAAACTTCTAATTCTAAGGAGAAACCAGTGCCTGCAGCACAAACTGGTCAACCAGCAGGAATCTCTTAAACAGGTACAATAGAGGGTGCTTCTCAAGCTGCTCAGCCTACTCAGGTTGAATCTCCAATCCCTGCTCAGTCTAAGGGGGAGGAATCCATTCCTGAGGGCAGGCCAAGCAGTAGAAGGAGGAATCTGATCTTAGAGGAAGAAGAAGAAGAGGAGGAAAGTCCTGAAGCTGCTACCACTACAACAGCTAAAGGAAAAGAAATAGCAGAAGATGATCCCATACAGCAGAAAGCATCAGAAATACAATTTCACAAAGCCAGGGCCAAAGAAATGGGTCTTCCTATGCACAAATATTTTGAGTTTAGAGAAGAACAGCTTCAAGCCCTGGAAGTGCTTAGAAAAGAAGAAGAATCTGCCAAAGCTGCCAAATCATTTGCACTTCAAGAAGCAAAGAAAGTTAAAATGTCTACTCTGAAAGTGCAAAAGAGAATATTAGAAGCTGCTAAGGGATCAGTAGGGGAGAAGGAAGCAGAAAAAGAAAAAGGTACTCTGGTCTCAGTGACCAAGTCTACAGTGCCTCATGCAAGAGTTCAGTACCATTTTGACAACCTGGCAAAGAAAAAATTTCAAGATGTTGCTGAAAGAAGGCTTGCCAATGAAGCAATTGTCAAAGCTGTCCCTATATCAAGAAAAGGCAGTCAGTGGAAGTTGAAAATAACAAGGATGGGTGCAGCAGGCCCTGAATTGGAAACTTATGACTACACTGACGTAGCACAGATGGGGTACAGAGAATGGATTGAGCTGGCAGTTGCTCTGAGTGAGTCAAAGTCAGAAACGGCTAAGACAATCAGGGCATATGTCAAGAAACTGATGGAGAGAGTAAAGAATCTTGGCCTGATCTCCAAAGAAGCAAGTGAAGGTGTCTTGGTGACACATCCAAAAATTAAGGCCAGGAGGACAAAGAAGGATACTGAAATGGAACTACTCCTTGCACTGATTGAACAAGGCGATTATGCCATTGAAATGAAAGGAGTTGATCACAGCCTGCCAAGTGGAATAGAGTTTGAAGATGGCAAGATCATTGAAGAGCCTGAGCTGGGGGCATTTTTTATAGATCCCTTAACTCAGAAGAAATGTTTTCAAAGAGCTTCAGATCTATACAAAGTGGATCTGAGACAACTTGTGGCCTTCAGACTTGAAGTTTCATTCAGGCAGTCTAGTAAGTGGAGAGCAGCCATCTGGGATCAGCTCAGAGGCTTCTTTGAGAGAGGAGAACTTGAGGATCCCAAGTTCATGATTATAAGAAGTGAAATTAAAGTACTTGAGGATACTAGAAAGGAATTGGAGAAGATGTTTGAAGATCCCCCTCCTTTGTGATGAAGTCCATCTGCCATCTGGGCAGGTGAAGAATGGAAGCTGTCCATTAGTTGGACAGGCTTACCATTATCTGCTCCCAACACAAACAGTCCAAAAACCTGTTGTACATTAGTTGTATATTATTACATTAGTTGTAATTTTTCTTTTACATTAGTTGTAAAATACATTAGTACATTAGTTGTACTTTTGTAGAAACATGTATTGTGGGATCAGCAGATTTCAGATCTGCATTGCTTCTTGAGATAACCAGTTCAGATCTGCATTGCTTCTTGAGATAGAGCAGGTTTCAGTTGTGGGATCAGCAGATTTCATATCCACAACATATACACCTTTCTTTTGTTGTGCACACATCACAACTTTGCCTTGGGGATCCAATATATATCCCAGGTGCTCATCAAAGTTAACCTTGTAGCCAGCATCACACAGTTGACTTATGCTCACAATATTATGTTTCAGCCCAACCACATAGGCTTCCCTTTTGAATACTGCACCACCAGCTAGAAGAGTTCCATACCCTTCTGTGGATCCATGTACATTGTCACCAAATGTGACTTTTGGCCCTTTTTCAGGCCTGAGATCACTCAGCAGGTCCTTGCAACCTGTCATATGTCTAGAGCAGCGACTGTCCAAGTACCAAACCTGGGATGGTTGTTTATCCTGCAGAGTGTCATGAGAAAATATTAGTTATTTTTAGGGGAACTCATCATAGGGATGAGTTCTCCTACTTCATCAACCTTTGTTGATGGACCAGTGATATCCACACTAATATTTTCTATTTGGATGGTATCAGCTTGGACACCATCCTCATTAACTATGTTACTTCCAACACTACTTGTTTTTGCAATGATGGAACTAGCAGAGTCAACAGGCCTCATGTCCTCAGTTTCAGGTTAGTCTTTGGCCATATGTGTCTTCTTCCTACACTTATAGCATTTTCTCTTTTTAGCCTTTTTGGAAGAAGAACCTCCAGAAACATATTCTGAATTATTTTTGTTGATTCTTTCAGCAGGTTTAGCAAACTTATTACTATTTTTAGATGAATCAACAGTTTGGGTGGAAGGCACAATAGCAACAGCTTTGCCTATTTCTTATTTCCCCTTTTTGGGAGGACAGATATAAAACACAGGAAGCTTGATTGGGTTTTAACCTTCCACAGGTTTGGGAAACTTATTCCCAAATTTCTCAGGTTGAGCAATGGCTTAGCCTTTGCCCTTACTGAGATGTGATTGATGTTGCCTATCAACATGATCACTGTTTTTGGTTCTGAAAGACTTACCTTCATTTATAACCAATTTTCCACTATGATTTAAAAACTTATTTGAAACCACAGCAGATTTGCTTTCAACATGAGACTTACCCCTGTTGAAAGCAGACTGCTTACCTTTTGAAAACTTTTTCTCAAAATGATTAGCATCAAAAGGATTAACAGGTCTCTTACCATCAGCTTTGGACTCAGAGCCTGTTTTGTCAACAGGTTTAGAGTCCAGAGCTGCAGCTTGAGCTTGTTTTCCTCTCTTTTGCTTGCGTGAATCAGCAGAGCATATAGCAAGCTGATTTGATGGAGAACATATTCCATCATCAGTGTTAGGCACAAAAAGGCCTCAGTCAAACCTGTTCTGCATCTGAGGGGGAGATTATTAATCAAACCTGTTGATGCACTTTATGGGTAAAAGTTAAGGCATGTTTATGCCTTAATAATACCTAAAAAGTGATTTGCAATATTAGTCTAAAGCTGTTCTATATGTTGCATGTGTTGCAACAAAGGCAGTTTTGCCCAAGCTGTTCAGTCTGCTGAACAGGCTGGACATAAACTGTCTACGCTGCTCTACACTGGTGAGCAGCTTGGGCAGTTTACAAGTGTTCTGTTCTTTGTGAACAGAACCTTTTCTTTGTGAACAGGCTAAAAACTTTATGGAATGTGTTTCCAAGTCCTCATGTATTGTATTTGACTACAAGATCAGTTTACAAAGTCGAAGACAAAGTGGAAATCAGAACTGCTCAGCCTGCCCAAGCTGTTCTGTTACATGAAGACAAAAGGTTATTTGAAAAAGGGTGACAGACCTTTTTCTTATATCAAAATAGGCCTTTTACAAGGAAGAAAGACGCAAAGTTGACATTCCTTATTTAGTTAAAGGCAATGCAACAGTAGACAAAGTGAAAAGACAAAAGTTCTGCACACAAGAAGACAAGTCTGCTTTTTAGAAAGTGCAGAAAAGGTTATGTTGTCTTTTCAACAAGACTTCTCCTTTTTCATTCCGTCCAATGAAGAAGTTTCTCTTAGATCCTCTGAGTGAGTATAAAAGGAAGCTTCTAAGGTCAGAAAGATTAAGCCAAAAAGCTAAGTGCTGAAGCCAAGAATGAACGTGCAAGTGTATTTTTCATGCATGCAAGCCTGTTTATGTAATTCAGTTTCTTTATGTCTAAGCTGTTCTACATAAGCTGTCTATCTGAGTCTTGTAAACATAGTGAGTGCTTCTTAGTGAGTGTATTCATTGTAAGCTAGTTTGAGTGTGTCTTAGACTAGTGAACATACTGTTGTATCTGTCATCTCAGCTTGAACCTTTCCGCATTCAAGCTTGTTTGTAATTAACAATTTGTTGATAATACATACAAACTTTGAGAAAATAGTGTGTAGTTTTTAAATTGCTGTATTCACCCCCCCTCTACAGCTTAAAGCTATATACTTTGGGAACCTCTCGGGACCTACAATCAGCTTTTGAAGCTTTTTCACACAAGTTGTCAGTATTTTGAGGTCTGACAAACCTATTTGTTGAGACTAGCTTACCATTTACTTTCTGAATGAAAGTGATAGGAAGCTCACCAAGAGTGGATAAATCATCTTTCAGATTATTTATCTCAACAATAGAAGCTGCTTTGTCAAGATCCCCTCCAAGATAGGCTTGGATTTGTGCAGGGATCTGTTGACTAATGCAATGGCTGACTTTTTGTGCAGATTGGCACCAAGAGTCAACTATCTTTTGAAGCTTTGCATGTTTTAAATCTGTCTCTCTCTTTTCTTCTAGTAAAATGGAATTGATGTCTTTTAATTCATCAAGCTCAATTTCCAACTTATGGAAACTGTCCAGTTTAGTGGATTTTATGTCAAGATCATTTTTAAGCTTAGAGATTTCAGACAGTAAGACATTATGCTTCTCAACAGCAGCTTTTAAATCAACAAGCATTTATTCAAACATTTTTACTTTTTCATCAGAACTGTAAGCCATAAAGTTTTGTACCTTGTACATCATTGTGGGATTCCAGTCTCTAAGCTGCTCTTGTTTCAAGTTGATGGTTAATGGGACATCAGTGTTGGCCATCAGACAGTTGTTATCTTCTTCATCTAAAGATGAATTAGATTCCTCCCAATCACATGTCTCAGCCATGAGTCCCTTTTGCTTGTTGGAAGCCATTGAGTTTTCCAACTTTTTCAGCTTAGCCATGGCCAAACGGTACTTAACCCTGTAGCCATCGTCCCTGTTTGTCTTGAATGGTTTGGATGACTGACCAACAGCTTTTGACACACAGTCAGCAGCTATGTGGCCAGTCTTGCCACATTTAAAGCACTCAGCCTTAGATTTATCAAATGCCTTCTTTTTGACAGCGTTTGAGTTCCCCTGCAGCATTTTTCTACCAAAACTTTTCTTGTTGAACCTTTTGACAAGCATTGCAATCATTTGCCCATCATCAAGTTCAGTAAGATCTTCACCGTCTTCCTCTTCAGACATCTCTTCCCTTTCATCATCAGCCTGTTGATCAGGTTGTGTGAACACATCACATACCTGACCAACAGGTTGTCTCACGCTGGCCACTAAGGCAGCACCTCTCTTAGACATTTCCAAGGCATTTCTTTTATGTTTCCTTGACTGCTCATCATTCAGTAGGGATCCATATAAGTTTACAAGATCCAAACCTTTCATGGTGCCTGAATTTCTCATGATGGTAGAAAAGTAGTTCCATTCTTCAGGCAGGATGTCCAAGAACTTGTTCACCAGAGTCAGGCTGTCTTTTGTGATCCCAACAGCTTTGAGATCATTGATAAGAGCAGTGAACCTGGTATAGGTTTCTGTGAGAGACTCTTTTGGTTTTGCAAAGAAGAGTTCATACTGTCTAACAAGGTTGTTAATCCTGTTATCCAGTGTGGTAGTGGGACCGTCATAGACAGTACACAAAGTATCCCACATCTCCTTTGCAGTCTTCATTTTCTCAACCTGTTTGAACACATCATCAGGAAGAGAAATGACCAGGTTATTCCTGGCTTTTGCATCAAGAGCAACCAGCCTTTTGTCTTCATCAGACCATTGAGCTTTGACCTTCACAAAGGTTCTGATCTCAGGGGCAGCTCCTTTAACAGCAGGAGTGATAGTAGTAACAGAAGTTGGCACATAGGGACCTTCCATTACTATCTCAGGCAGTTGTACATCCAGATTCTCTAAGTAGAGCATCATTCGACACACACTCTATCTGCTCTGCTACCAGTTGTAGGTCCCAAAAGGTTTCCCTAAAGTATTGTTCTAAGCTGTAGAGGGGGGGGGGGGGGTGAATACATAAATTTTAACACTCTTTTTTCAATGTTTGTGTATACTATCAACAAATGTTAATTACAAACAAGCTTGACTACGGAAAGGTTCAAGCTGAGATGACAGATACAACAGTTGTTTCAACTAATCTAAGACAAACTCACACTAGATACAATGAATACACTCACTTAGATGAACTCACTGATTTTTACAAGACACGGATGGACAGCTTGAGTATGAACAGCTTAGACACACGTACTGTTATATTCAAGCAGACTTGCATGCATGGTAAACACACTTTAATGCACGATCTGGTTTCTCACTCTTGGATATCTCACAATCCTTAGAAGCTTCCTTTTATACTCTCATTGAGAATCTCAGTGAAGCTTCTTCATTGGACAATGAGGAAGTGGGATGTCTTTCCAAAAAGACAAAACACCTTTTCTGCACATGTTGATAAAGCAGACTTGTTTTCATGTGGCAGAATCTTTGTCTTTTTCTTTTTGTCACTGTTGCATAAGGCTTTAACCAAAAGAGGAATGTCAACTTTGCATCTTTCTTCTTTTGTTAAGGCCATTTTGATATAAGAAAAGGTCTGTCACCCTTTTCAGATATCCGTTTGTCTTCATGTAACAGAACAGCGTAGGCAGGCTTTTGCAGTTCCTGTTTTCCACTTTGTCTTCGACTTGTAAACTGATCTTGTAGCCAAAAACAATACATGAGGACTTGGAAACATATTCCATAAAGTGTTTAGCCTGTTCACAAAGAACAGGTTCTGTTCACAAAGAACTAAACACTTAGAATCTGTCCAAGCTGCTCAACAGATTAGAGCAGCGTAGACTGTTTATGTCCAGCCTGTTCAGCAGACAGAACAACTTGGACAATCTGCCTTTGTTGCCACGAATGCAACAGGGTAAACAGGTTTGGCTAATATTGCAAATCACTTTTCAGGTTTCAATAAGGCATAAACAGGCCTTAATTATACCTTCAAAAGCATCAAACAGGTTTGATTAAAAATCTCCCCCTAAGATGTAAAGCAGATTTGACTAAGGCCTTTTTGTGCCTAACATAAGCCTTACTAAACTCGATTGAGTTACAAATTAAACTCGAGTGATGTAGCACTGAAACTCGAATTAGTCTATTTAATGCTCGAATGAATCATAGCAAAACTCGAAGGACTTGGCAACCAACTCGAATGATTTAATCTTGCAACTCGAATGATACAGCTTGAAACTCGATTAATGAAGCTTGAAACTCGGATATATGAACTATGAAACTCGGTCAATGAAGAGATAAACTCGAATGATACTTGATGAAACTCGATTACCACTTTATAAAACTCGACTGAAGCATTGATCAAACTCGAATACTTATTTGTAAAGCTCAATCAAAGCTATGAACATAGAGTTGCCCGAGTTTGATCAAAAACTGTTATTAAATCAAGTTCAAAAACATAATCTTTCAACAAAAATTCACCAAATGACCTCAAATTATAATCGAGTGTGCGTTTTTAATACAGAATCAACTTTTGTGAAACAACTTTGCCTAATTTCGGATCAAAAGTCCAAAAATCAATCAAAAACTTCCAGAACACAAACTTTTTCAAAAAATATTCGAAAATTATCTATTAAGATTTGGGTGTTTTGATTTATGATCTAAAACATATATCAACATATTCGATTCCAAAAGCTCCTCCTTCGATTCCAGATTTATGATCTAAAACATATATCAACAGTTTCCAACTTTTTCAAAATCAAAATTCAATCAATTTCTGTCATATTAGGCTCTGATACCAATTGATAATTCATTATTTCTTGCAATTCAATCACATCTAACAACAATTATATGAACAATAATAATCAACACATAATATTGAATGATTGAATAGATGAGAAAACATTACAGTGATATTTCTTGAACTTTCTTGTTCAATACTCCTCTAATCCTTCTGCTTGTATGTGTGTAAGTGTGATTGTATCTCTAAAACCGTATATCAACAGTGCACATACCATTACTCTTTATACTTAATACACAAGTATTAAGTATTTACACAAACAAACCCTAAACTATTTCTTATTTACAATTAGATCCCTGAACTTAAAAACAATATAATTGTTTCATCTCTATTATATACCTAACAATCTCCCCCTTAGAGATGAAAACAATTATTATAAGTAAAATTAATTTCACCTCTACAAAATATTGTACCTAACAATACTATATCATTTCAGAACAATAAACAAAGCTTTTCAACTTTGGGGAAAATGAAACTCATTCATTTTGTGAAATAATGAGTCCAAGTCCACATAGGAAACCTGTTTGCACAATAGACATAATCTATGTGACCTACGTTCAGCGCTGGCGTGATATTAACACTAGTAGGATTTCCAAATAGTCATCGTGAAATCCTTTATCATGAAATGATCACTTTCTGACTTTGTCACTTTGGACTAGCAGTTTATAGTCACGCAGACTGTTAGACTCGGTGTGTCTTAAAAGTGTATATGTTCATCTCTAGACACAACGTGTATCAAATGAAGTCGGAGATCGAAGCAAATGTCTTCCTTGTTTCAATATCAATAATATCCAAATGATATATCGATAGAAATGTGCAATATCTCTGTGATTATTGAAACAGAAATCTTTTGAGAGATAACTGAGTAGTTGGTAGGGTTAAGTGCATGCGTCACTGGGTCCATGACGTCTTTTTCAATATCAAGTCGCCTAGGACTTGATAGATGATGTGGATTACCAAGCCGACACAGTGTAGGTAGGATTATCTTTTCTTCAAATCCTTTCTCAACTCTCAGCTCTCAGCATTTTTCAACTAAGCTCCCTCCGGCTCACTTTTTCAGAATTAAAATCAGTCAGCTTTATAGAGAAAACATGATCTGATGCACAACCATCTCCTTTCAATATATCCCTCTCGGTTATATTTTTCTTCTGCTCGACCCTGTCAGTATCCCGTGATAACTGACACTTCTCAACTAATAGACCAAAAGAACCCTTACCCACACAAACTACTGTTGGTTTGCTTCTTGGGTAGGTCTTCCGCATCTAGTTAGACCATAGAAGCGATATTTATGTCTATCACTCATTTTGGTGCATAATCAGAGTCAGCAGAAATAATCTTAAGCATTTCAGCTCATGGGATATCATACAAAGAATGATTAGAACTAGAATATAAAATCCAAAATGAATTTAGGGAATGAAAAGTTGGGAGATATCAGAATGAAATGGAAAATGTGATATATGATATGAAAAAAATCAGATTTTCTTGAAAGAATTAGCACTTGGGAGATAACGGGAGAATCCAGTATGAATTGGAAGAGTTATGACAAAGGGAATCTCAGAAGAAATGAGATTATGTGAATCAAATAAACTAGATCAATTAATTTCAATGATAAATTCAGAGAATTAGAAAAAAATTTCTTTTCAGCTCAAAAATTCTTTTTATGTGTGTATCAAATATTTTCGTGAAAAATCACACACAGTTTTTGAAAAAATGTCATCGTCAAAGAATGTCTGAAACTCCCCCTGGAAATAAGCACACAAAGTTAGTCAACTCATAGATTTTAAATCAGGAGCAAAAAAAATTATAAAAATAAAGCTCCCTCTAAATCAATGCAGCTTCAAAGTTGAATTCAAGGCAGGAATTCCAGAAAGATTTGTCTTTCAGACTCAATTTCTAATCTGAAGTGATTAGAAGCCATTTGTCGCAGAAGCTCGGGTTTCAGTCTGAAGTAACTGAAAACCATTAGCTTGGGTTCTTACTGAAAAGTACAAGATCCAATTTCTGTGAAGATCGGGTTCTACTCTGTTGTGAGTAGAAGCCTCTTGAGATGAAGTCCGGGTTCTAGTCTGATATGACTAAAAACCATATGATTGAACTGAAGAACGGGTGTTAGTCTAGATTAACTAAAAACCATTTTGAACTGAAAGAACAGGTTTCAGTCTGAGATCTAAAAGCCTCATTAAACCTGCACAATCAAGATGTCTTTGGTATCCAAACTGATTTGGATCCAGACTTGTTAGCACTTTTGGGTACCTATTTAAAACACGGATTTTGGTACCCACTTATACTTGGGTTTAGGCACCCATTGCAGATTATAACTATTAACTTCTCTTTCAAAAGCAAAAAACAAATTTCTTTGAGTATTTGAAAATTGAATATCTGAATTTCTAAAGAAACTTGAATTTGAATGTTCAGACTTGTTCAAACTCTTCTTTATTAAAAAACTGTCCGGTTTTTTCCTGAATCTGATAATACTTGGTGTTTTTCTGTGAACATGTTTTCTGATAAGAATGACCAGTATTTTCAGAAACTTTAGGAAAATTTGACTTCGAAGATTCACCAGTGTGAATCTTAACCGGAAGTTGTTCAATAATTTTATCTTTTCCTGTGTGTATCTTTAACAGATACTTGAGTTTAAGATGAAGAAGAATCAAATTTAGAAAATTCAGTTGGATTCTTTTCACTTTTTGTAGATAAATCAGATTGAGCAACTTTATATATTGAACAAACAGAAGGATCTTTAACCTCTGATTCTTTTGAAGAAGGAAAATCATTAATTTGTTTGGTAAGATGAAATATTTGATCTTCTAATCCTTTGATAATGACCACATAAGAATTTCTGTCATTATCAAATGATTGGTAATCAGTTTTAAAATATTGTTCTTTGATTAAAAACATCTTTCTTTCGTCTTCAAACAATTTAGATTTAGCTTTAAAATCTTGTTCTTTCAGTAAGAACTCATGTCTTTCATTCTCAAGTGAATCTTTAGTTAAAGACAACTCTTTTTCAAGAGCAAAAAATTCTTCAGATTTGTTTACAATAGAATTTTGATCAATATGATTTGTCTTGGAAAGTAATTCTTCAAGATCTTTAACTTTGTTGTAAAGATCAGATTTTTCAGGCAAAAGATATTTCAGTTGAGTTGCATTCTGAAAATTTGTTCGTTCCGAATCGTCAAGTCCTTTTGATAATTCAGATATTTTCAATTTAAGAGCAGCACTCTAAGAATTTTGTTTGACTTTTAAGATTTGAATTTCTTCTTTCAGTATTGATACATCACGTAAAGCAAAAGCTTTATCAGTATTTAACTGAACAAGAATGTCGTAATTGTTCTTACGAATCTTTTCAGATTCAGTAAGTTTTTCAATCAGCTCAGACTTTGAAATTTTTCATATTCCATTTTGAATTGCATAAAAATGAACTTCCAAGATCTTTTATGGACTTACGAAAATTTGAATGAATCTTGATTGAAGAAAAATGAATCTTGAATGATTAATTTGTTAGAAATCAGCTCTGATTTGACTTTTTGACATTGAAATTTTAGATTTTCTGCAGAAAAATGCCCATAACTTTTTTCTGGAGTGGAATTAGGCCTCGAAAATTTACTGAACTAGTTATGCCTGTTCTAGAAATATAGATCTCGGTTTAAGCTTCGTTTTGGCGTATGGTAGGTTGTCTAACGATGTTCCAGTCAAAAGTTATGGTCAATTTAAGCAGCAAAGGTCAAATAGTCAAAACTCGAATGTATAAGAATCAAACTCGATTGATGTAGCTCAAAACTCGAATGAAGTAGCTTGAAACTCGATAAAAACTACTTGAAACTCGAATCAGTCTTAACTAAACTCGATTGAGTTACAAATGAAACTCGGATGAATAAAGTTAAACTCGAATCAGCCTATTTAAAACTCGAATGAATCACAGCAAAACTCGAAGTACTTGGCAACAAACTCGAATGATATTATCTTGAAACTCGATTAATAAAGCTTGAAACTCGATTAATGAAGCTTGAAACTCGGATAAAGAGGCTTGAAACTCGATTTAGTCTTTATAAAACTCGAGAACACTTGAAAAACAATTATGTTCGAGTTTTAACCTAAACTCATAAAACCAAGTTTAAAAAACATAATTTTCAACAAAAATTCACTTTATGAGCTCAAATTATGATTGAGTGTGCGTTTTTCATACAAAAACAACTTTTGTGAGACAAATTTGGCTAATTTCAGATCAAAAATCCAAAATTTGACAAAAACGTGAAGAACACAACTTTTTTAAAAAAAAAATTCAAAAAATCTCAATTAAATTCTATGTGTTTTGAATTATGATTTGAGTTTTATATCATTAGATTCGTCTTTAAAAATAACACACTCGATCCAACTATCAGATCATATCATCCAACCAATTAAAACCCTATGATGATTTTCAAATTTCCGAAAAAACTTGAATGTAACAGTGTTCATCTTTTTCGAAAATCAGATTCAAGTTCACTCAAAAATCGGCCAAACTTGACTCTGGTACCAATTGTTAATGCAACATTTGATGCAATTCATTTAACAATCAAACAATTATATGAACAAAAACAATTAAATAACAATATATTCAATGATTATAGAGAGAAAAAATTACATTGGAGGTTCTCGGCTTTCTTGCAAAGCAATCCTTCTTTCTCTCTAATCAGATCCGTATTTTTGTAAGTGATCACCTAACTCTATATCTCTCTTTTATTCTGTCAACTGAACTATATATATGTATATATATACACAATTTACAACTATTGTGTATTTACAATAAAGCCCCTGAACTATTACAAAATATTGTTTTTGTAGGTCCCGAGAGGTTCCCAACGTATATAGTTATAAGCTGTAGAGGGGGGGTGAATACAGCAATTTAAAAACTACACACTCTTTTCTCAATGTTTGTATGTATTATCAACAATTTGTTAATTACAAACAAGCTTGAATGCGGAATAGTTCAAGCTGAGATGACAGATACAACAGTATGTTCACTAGTCTAAGACAAACTCAAACTAGAATACAATGAATACACTCACTAAGAAGCACTCACTGTGTTTACAAGACTTAAAGGAACGGCTTATGTAAAACAGCTTAGACACACAGATGCTGGTTTACACAGAAGGTTTGCATGCATGAAAATCACACTTGCACGTTCACTCTTGGGTTTCAGCACTTAGCTTTCTTCACACTTCTTTCTGACCTTAGAAGCTTCCTTTTATACTCACTTAGAGGATCTAAGAGAAACATCTTCATTGGACGGAATGAAAAAGGAGAAGTCTTGTTGAAAAGACAACATAACCTTTTCTGCACTTTTCTGAAAAGCAGACTTGTCTTCACATGTGCAGAACTTTTGTCTTTTTACTTTGTCTACTGTTGCATTGCCTTTAACTAATTTAGGAATGTCAACTTTGCAGTCTTTCTTCCTTATTAAAGGCCTATTTTTATATAAGAAAAAGGTCTGTCACCCTTTTTCAAATATCCTTTTGTCTTCATGTTATAGAACAGCGTGGGCAGGCTGAGCAGTTCTGTTTTCCACTTTGTCTTCGACTTTGTAAACTGATCTTGTAGTAAAAAACAATACATGATGACTTGGAAACAAATTCCATAAAGTGTTTAGCCTGTTCACAAAGAACAGGTTCTGTTCACAAAGAACAGAACACTTTAAAAAATGCCCAAGCTGCTCAACAGTGTAGAGCAGCGTAGACAGTTTATGTCCAGCCTGTTCAGCAGACAGAGCAGCTTGGACAA